>JBBPLP010000574.1:0-17288 GCA_038089875.1 Fistulinella prunicolor
GCTCTACATTATTCGATATCACAATGTATTACCTAGTAGCGACTCAATGGAGCCGTAGTATATCGAGTAGTAAATTTGCTGGCTCCAGCTGCCAGCAAGACCTCGTTTTCTGGATCGCCTGGATTCAATGGTATGCGTCTCCTTGTTATTTCTGTGTGGGTATGAAAGGAAAGTGGAACGAAAGAACCATTAGTAGCTGGCAACACCTTGGTCCTTGGAGTGGGCCAACTTCTTCAAGGAGTGTGGCAGGAGTCGGACTGGTGGCAGTCAATTAGTCACGTGTATGTGCTTTGCCCGTTGTTCTCCGTCTGCTACCACGTCGACTAGTCCCCCAACTACAAGCCGCAGCTGTCGATTGGCAATCTAATGGCCTCCATTTCTGTGGGATTCTGAGGACCTAGACCGACTGCCTCTGTGTCATTGTGTTAACTTGCTTGTCAGCAGGTTCGTTTCAGGACGCCATGAATGTGACACCGTCTGCAAGCATTACAGGCTTTGAAGAGCAGGCCAATTTTATAACTTACACATGCCCAGAGAAGCAAAGCTCAGGCAGAGGCAGTGCACTTATCTTCAACGAAGGTGTATGCATTCCCCAAATTATCGACGGCGATACTAAGAATTACATCACCTGCAAACTTTCGAGGCCGGCTATGTCTCCAGTTCGAACCTCTGATCAAACGCGTTGTAAGCTTCTGCGACTTAATGATACTTGAAAAAATGTGAAACATGGCTAAACTCACGTCCTGACACCATAGAACTACTTGACGACCAACATGTCTGCATCCGGTCCATCTGTTGGTGAAGTCCCATGCATTAGCAGCGATCATCGTCGAAATACTAACCATTGTGGGCTCAGGATGTATAATGTTGTGGGCGAGTCAGGCCAAGCCGGCTCGGAATATCCGGCTCACTATGAGGCTCATGAACAAGTATGTGATTTCACTATCGTGGGTCCCTTCACTGTTCACGGAGTTCCGCAGTTCCACGCTGCTTCTCCTTGACGACCTCAAGGATTTTGGTTGGTCGTGTTCTGCGGAACAAGACCTCGCGGACGGCTTCTCCCTAGCTGCATGCCCTTTAAATACGAGAGCCTCGCGAGCAGAGCTCCGCGCACGACTTTTCCGTCTTCTGCTTTGTGTCTTGTGGCTGAAGAGACCTCATCAACGCCCCAACCTCGTTCGTAATTCAAAGCCAGGTCATTCGTCAGCCTGTTGGTACGAGCTCGCGTCATCGTTCAATGTAATAACTTGGATATGCCGTTAGCGGTCAGCCATAACCTGGACTGTCTCATGGACGTCGTGCCCATTCCATGGTGCTTTACTGAAGGATGTTTGTAAGCGGGTTTGCGACAGATCGTCACGAACACGTCCTATCCGCGCCTAAGAACGAGTGGGTCAACGTCGTGGCTTTTCAGGGCTCTTTGCTGTGCGACCTGCTGCTCACGCTGCCGATTTAGCGTCGCTATCAGCCCTTTACTTGGCGGCTTCGAAAGATACCCCAGTTTTTACCTCAGGCCACAAATTATCTTTGCTTGCTTCGTAGAAGGGCTTCTAGCGAATGGAATCAGAAGGTTTTTTTCAGTTTGATGTCGTTTGCACCACAATACCGACTATAGAATGACATCGGCACAATCGAAAACATCCAGACCGTATCGTACACTGCTTCAATTACATCCTCGAAGCTCATGAAGAGGTACCACCGCATCAGGATGAAGCGCAAGAGCTGTGTGATGGTGCCAACGCAGCGTTCCGAGTGCGCTAGGTGCGTTTGCATACTAAGGTTCACTTGGCCATTTGAGGCTGACAAATAGTTGCGGAGTAGCCGTCAACCAAATTGGTGGATTGCACCGCACCCTAATTCACCCCTTGCGATTCATTAAATGTGAAGGGTGGCGCTCGGCCATTTTTGCGTAAGCAAGAGCGCAGAGTTCAGCCAATCGGATGTTCTGGCGGTCGGCCGAATTCTTTGGCTTCCGAGTCCTAATGCCTCGGATGGGGTGCCTCATCTGTCATCTGGGTCTGGGTAAGCTGCATGCAAAGGCCCGCCGAAAGATGAACGTGTCGACCTCGCATCATAGTCCATTGCTGAATGGTGGCTCACTCCCTAATTCGGCTATTCGGTAACACAATGCCGTGCTTCTGCAGTGGCCTCATGTTTACCTCGCCACCCACATTCGCATCTTCCAGATTCCAGAACGTGAACTCAGGCTTCACATTTCTCCGATCGTCCGAATCGTTTCGTGCGTGCATTAATGAGACCCCGGGTTAACCCCCTTCGACTGTGGATGAGTTTTTTCTGCCAGATCGGCTCCAGTGATATGGAACAAGTGGCCCGCTCAAAGGCACGTGACATGCGAAGAATTATTGTCCCACAATATTACGCGTTCAACGTTCCTCTGCAACTCACTTTCTCCGTAGTCGAACGCACTGGGATCATGAAACGCTTGCCTTCGGCCATTATCGCTTGCAACCCATTGTACTGTAACTATGTTGGTAAGTGTATCTACGGGATCCCTGACCCTCCTTGAAACACGTGGAGCTGTGCAAGATACACCCCACCTTACCAACAACGTGTGGACACTTTATTCAGATGTCCATCCTGAGATTGGACCACGTGGGGTTTCCAGGGGTCCTGCATCCACTCAGCTAGCATTGTTACCCCGGAAAGAGGCCCATGAAGCCGCGAGGTTGGCACGCGAAGCACTTATAAGCCGTGCCGCCTTCAGAATGTTGAACAACGATCCGTTTTACTACCGCTCAGGCTCTCTCCTTCCCCGTCCACTTATTCACGATGCTCGAGGCATTCAAAATCAAGGAATTCGACCTCAACCCAATCTTCGAATCCTGGGTCAACCCGCCCATGTTTTACGGAGAACCAAAGAAAGACACGCGGGTCGATGAATGGCTTGAGAAAATCAGGTCAGGCTGTGTCGAGCGCAAAGTGCCAGAAGAGTACTGGCACAAGGTCGCCCAACATTATATGGGGCCCAAGGCGAAAGCCCGCCTTACGGAGCTCAAGAATGTCTTGGCTCAAATCAACGGCGGCAAATACCGTTGGAGCTGGAAGAAATTCAAGATTGCGATGAAAAACATGGGGTGTACGTACCGTTCCTGTCGAGTTGTTGAACCGAGAGATGGTCATAGGCTCACTTGCTATTTTAGGGGAAATCGATATGACTACCACCACCTCAGTGACGGTGGAGCGTCGATCGTCGGGGAGCTGGCTCACACGCTGGAAGCCCTCGAAAGACAAGAACGCGAAGGAGGTTGCAATGCTCGAGGTGACCAAGTCGGAGGCGCCCGCCCCTCCGCCCAAGGAACATCGTCCGAACCCTGTCAAAGCACTCTCTGACTCCGCGATACACGCTGCGGCGGCTTTTAAATCTCGCCACCTGCCGCAGCGTTCCAGCACCATGGGCCCTGCGGTCACCACGACGTCGACGGCCGCATCAGCACCACCGCCACCACTGCCACCGCTACCCGTTGCAACACAAGCAGTCCCGGATAACCAAGGTAAGTTCCGTGCGATCTCCTCCTGTCCCGATCGTCGCTGATGACGAATTCGCCTTCGCCCTGTCCCCTCTCGCCCACCACCACCTCCCACGTTGTCTAGTCACTACTATATCCAATGTGCCAACATGGTTACTCAATGCGTGCCAGGCACTCAACTTCCTCAGTGCGGAGCACCCAAGAGCAATGACGACGCTCAGTGCCGTACTCATTACAGCGGGGACGCTGCCCGCGATTCCCGCAATTAGCGGGGGCACGGTTCTGGCCTCCGGCGTCGCCCAAGCAGTGGGAGCCATCGCTGTGGGCGTCGGGAATCTGCTCAAGGCCCAACAGGAAGGGCAGCTGCAGCTCTCAGGTCAAGGTCAAGCGCCGCCAGGGCACCATCCGCCCATCCGCGCGGCAACGTTCCAATGAGGTCACGTGGACTATGCAAACCTCCCAATATTCATGACCACGACAAAGGCGACGTCGCTGGTCGACGGTAGTCAGCATGACAGACTCTAGCTTACGATACTTATTCATTCCTTCCGCACGCTTCCACCTATGAAGTTACATTCACTAATTGCTATGGGCACGGTCCGCAGCGGTACGCGCGTTCCGCGCGCATCTGATGTCAATCAGGTTATTCGCTGGCATAACAGTATTAAGGTTGGTACTGTCTGTACGTAGCTTGCTTTACTTAGTCGCCGTCAAACAATGATGTGAACACGAGGAAGCCCCGTTGAATGAACGATGATGGGGCTGGAACCATGCGTAACAAGGTTCAGTAGCAGTAGTATATTCATTATACATAGCATGGAATCAACCAAAGAATGCGTCAGTGGAAACCAAAACACGTTGCCATGTACCTTGGACCACCTGAAACTGATAAGTACTTGCCACATGACTTCCTCTGTCGGAACATACTTGTAGCAAGTGGTCAACGGACCATGTGATGGAGAGGCCTTAGCCACTTGCCGTCGAGGTCTGTGATTTCATGGCCGGCAGGCTCACCGTCAACGAAGACCCCACCGGTTATATCCCAATTATCCAAGGGAATACCTGCGTCCTTGCAGAGCGTCACGAAGTCGCTTGGGAGAGCTGCTGCCACCTCGAGTCGAAAATGTTTATTGGGTCCTGTTTTCCTGAATCGCTAGATGGAAACGAAGCAATTCAGCGGATCTGATGGAAGAACGCGGGAGCCATCAGGCTTACGGAAAAGCACAATCGAGAGGCATGCAGAAACATCCTATTTTCGGGCACTCTGATAGTGCGGGCGATCTTCTCGGATATTGGACTACGAGAGTACACAGGATCACCAAGAACAGGGGCTTGAATACAGTCAACATTGCGGCCATGGACACCAAAAAACATACAAGTGGTGTGACCTACCACGTAATGAATGAGCGAGGTGCACACGAAGTTGATGCTTCAGCCCGGTGTGGAGCGTCAGCTTGATCAAGGACAAGGGAGCTTTAGGCTATGCCACGTGTTTGAGCTGATATGAAATGGAGCATGGGTGAAGAGTACCAACGGAGGAGGCTACAAGCTCCCAATCTGTGGCCGCAAACTTGGCATTGCAGCTCTGACTGATGGATACATGCCCACCGTCGGTCTCGATCGCGTCCCTGATTTCACCGCTCCGCGCGGGAAAAGATTTTTCGCCTGCCCTTACCAACGCCAGATAGGTCTTTCCGACAGACCTGTTTTGAAATTGCTGCGACAACTGTCTCGCAGCGGTGAGGTTTTTAGCGAGAACGAGCGCTCCGGTAGTAGACTATGAAATGAGATGAAGACTGCGCCAACATCATATGAACGCAAACATGCCGCGAACCTTGTCCAGGCGATGAACGGTATGAGGTATGTTCTCCAGATGAAAGTGGTCCTTCAAATCTACCGAGGCGCGTTCACGGCGGCTCAGCCATTGGACGATAAGCACGCACCTGATAGCAGATCATTGAATTTGTCCACATTTCGCTCTTTGGGCTTCTTGTCCTGTGTATGTATTTAAACGGCGTCGCGTGTCAACCTGTGTTGAATTTACTTCACTATCCTGTACGTCGGACCCTTGACAGACGAGAAAGGGTGGTTTGTTGAGCACGATGACACCCCGGTCGGCGTAGATTGCGAGCCTAGACCAGTTCTTCGAAGGTGAGGCGTGCCAACCAAGGAACGCGAAGCGCATTACCTTTGATCGTGCTGCGGCGTACATGCACAGCACCAAGATATATCAGTCCGAGGCTTCTCTCGTCTTCCTTTTTCGCGAGTTATCGCTCTTGCGCCGGGAACTGGTTAGTGCAGGGAATACCTTGAAGCGTCGCGCCAGCAGAATTACCGTCGATTCCAAAATTGATGGATGTGCTATGAAAATGTATGACTAAGCTTGGCAGTACAAATTTGGATAAAATGCCCCTATCGTTCGAAGCGCTTGCTTCACAGCTAGGAGAGCCGCCGCGATATATATGAAGATGCTCGCCATCTGAGGACTGCAGAAATGAAAAGAGCCAACATGCGCGGGTGCTGCTCCATTATCGAAGGCTACACAGCTTATACCACCTTCAAGATCAGTGGTTAAATTTTGCTTGGCCGCCAACTGAATGTTCTTCAGTTCATCAAAGTCGGCGAGGGCCGTGTCAACTCGGGAATTACCCTTAGATTTGCCGTTCTACTGAGCTTGAACTGTCCAGCCATATGGCTTGAAGTTTCCGGAAGTAACGGATCAACTCGATACATTTATTTGGACATATTGTGCGGGTCAGACAGGAGGGAAATATCTAATCGGAGTCGAGCTCGGCCGAACGCTGCTCTTCACTAACCAACTTCATCTACAACATCGTTAAGTCGGTATGGAGGCCTTTGAAACCTATCAGACGCCGCTTTCGAGGTCAGAGAATTTCGTGTATGTTACAACAGTCATCAGAGTTCAATTGGTGGAGCAGCCGGTATGCCAGCAAAGAGATGTCCCACCTCTTTTCATCAGCGGTGAGCGCCGTAGACCGATGAGGGCGAATTTACGACTTACGAACTGCGATGGTTCCAGAACCGCTTCAAGACGTGGAGAGAACTGTGGCTTAACCTCGCCATCGCAGAAAAGCAGCTCGGACTTCTCATCAGTGATGAAGCTCTCGAGCAGATGGAGGCGAATCTCGTATGGATCCCCTCGAGACTCTTGATACACTTTTGTTAAAGCTTGGCAAGGTAGGATCTGACCCCGGAGCAATTTGACATTGCCGCAAAAGAAGAGAAAAAACGCCGTCACGATGTTATGGCGCACGTTCACACATTTGGTCAGGTTGCACCAGCTGCAGCAGGCATCATTCAGTACGGTCCCTCTTTTTATGTCACCACTTCACGTGAACGTTGATGAACGCGTGTTTTTCTAGCCTGGGCGCCACCTCCTGTTATGTGACAGAGTGCGTTGTGGCGGCTTCGATTGTGTACCGCACTCGCTGAATCGGGGTCCAGCAATGCGGATTTGATCTTCATCCGAACAGGACTTGGTTATCTCCTCAAATCTCTTGCCGTTCTTATCTCACGCCTCTCGGCGTTTGCGGCCCAATATAGAGACCTTCCGACTCTGGGATTTACTCACTTCCAACCCGCACAGCTCACTACGGTCGGGAAACGCGCCACTCTTTGGATCCAGGTAATGTCCATTTTATGACCTTATGGGAAGACGACCATCTGATGATGTTCGGTGGCATTCCAGGAACTCCTGTGGGATCTACGAAACATCAAGCGCGCACGAGACGACCTCGGATTCCGTGGCGTAAAAGGAACGACCGGAACGCAAGCGAGCTTCCTGTCTTTATTCGATGGAGACCACGATAAAGTCGAGGAGTTAGATAGACTCGTGACGAAGCTCAGCGGATTCGAGTATGCGTATCCTGTCACTTCTCAGACTTACTCGAGAAAGATCGATATCGATGTCTTGACGCCTCTCGCATCGTTCGGTGCTACAGCCCACAAACTAGCAACTGATTTGAGGTTACTGGCCAATCTTAAAGTCAGTGTATTTGCCGATTGTGTCGCCTTGATTGACATGACGGCGGTTATAGGAAGTCGAGGAACCGTTTGAATCGACACAGATCGGTTCCTCCGCCATGGCCTACAAACGGAACCCAATGCGATCTGAGCGTGTGTGCAGCTTATCGCGGCACTTGATGGTGTTGCATCAAAACGCACTGATGACGTCCAGCGTCCAGTGGTTTGAGCGGACATTGGATGACAGGTGATCTCTGTTCACAGGAAGAAGTAATTGGTATATCACTGATGCACCCACAGTGCGAATCGTCGAGTGACGCTCCCAGAGGCATTTCTGACTGCAGACATTGTCCTCTCGACCTTGCGTAACATCTCTGAAGGCCTCGTCGTATATCCCAAGGTCATCGCTCGTCGGATTTCTCAAGAGCTGCCGTTCATGACGACTGAAAACTTGATCATGGCTATGGTCAAAAAGGGTGGTGATAGGCAAGAAGCACACGAGAAGATCAGAGTGAGCGAACTTCTCTGCTGTCAGGGGTGATGTGATGGATAACGATCAATTTTCGCTACACTCGTCGTTTCCGTCATTTCTTGACCGGAATAGGTCCTGTCCCACGAGGCAGCGCACCAGGTTAAAAACCTGGGACTGGAGAACGACCTTATTGAGCGCGTCCGAGGGGACGCATATTTTGATCCTATCAAAGGGGAACTAGAGGCATTACTGGATCCACAAACGTTCATCGGGAGGGCGCCGGAGCAGGTGGACAAGTTTATAAAGGAGTGGGTAGAACCGGCTCTGGCGGACCCGGAGCTGCAGACGGCCCTTTGTGGAACCGGGAAGGTGGAGCTGCATGTTTAGTCTAGAATGATAAATGTAACTTGAAATGGGCGCATGTCTAATAAGTACGTAGGGTTACGGCTCGGCCCGGGAGATCGCTTCCGTCGGGACCATAATCGCGGCTCTTCTGAGTTTTAATATTGAGAGAGCGACTGAACATCTGGCGGGTTTTGCTTGTACTGGCTACGAATACGCGGACGTTGAGAGCGTTTAGCTTGTCGCAGACGAACACTGGAACGGTAGCGGAAGAAGGAAAGAAGACAGGTCAGTTCTTGAATTCAATTTGTTAGCGAGGACCTGAATGTGGTATAGAGTGCCGCGTCAGTTCGCACGTTTGCTTCAAAGGTTGGAATTTCGCGGCGCTCCTGAACTTGTTTTCCTCCTCCCAGCCGTCGTTCGTGGTGGTCTCGTAGACGCACGGTGAGTGTCTGTCTTGGACCTATGCCCTTGTCCTCGTCCCCCGTCATCCAGCTAAGGGAATCCCACGCGGACGCGTTTGTTTTTTTATCTATAAGTGTCCAGTCGCCCTTCTTTTCGAAGCACCTTGGACATCCTCCGAACCCTGTCTCCCTTTGTCTCGCCCTTTCCCCCCAGGCCTCATGAGCAATCTCCAAATCCCGGATGCCTCCTACTCCGGCTCTTCACGACAACATGGCACTTCTCGTCCTGTCTCCGTCTCAGCCCAACCATCGCCCGTCTCGAATAATCAATCGTCATCCAGAAGGCAGAGGGCCTCTCATCAGGTCGTCTCTCCTCAACATCAACAGCAAGCAGCTGATGATCAACCTGGATATCGTGACGTGTACTCCCACCCAGCTGCTGTCGCCTACGCGGCAGCACATCCTAGGCGGACCATCCCCAAATTTGGTCCCTACCTACTCTTGCAGACGGTGGGCGAGGGCGAGTTCGGCAAGGTCAAACTCGGCTTGCACAGTCAATGGGGTGAAGAAGTGGCTGTAAAACTCATACGGCGAGGCAACATCGACACCTCAGTACGGATGTCAAAGGTCGAGCGTGAGATCGAGGTTCTTCGGGTAAGCATTTTTCTTTGACGATGGATCTGATACTGATTTGCCCTCAGACCTTGAAGCATCCGAACATCGTCCGGCTATATGATGTCATCGAAACAGACAAATACATTGGCATCATTCTCGAGTATGCCTCGGGCGGCGAGCTCTTTGACCATATCCTGGCCCACCGCTATCTCAAGGAGAAAGATGCCGCAAAACTCTTTTCTCAGCTCATCTCTGGTGTCTGGTACATTCATCAAAAGAAAATCGTTCATCGTGATCTCAAGCTCGAAAACCTGCTCCTCGACCGCAACCGTAACGTCATAATCACGGATTTTGGATTTGCTAACCGCTTCGAACATCGTGCCGATGACCTCATGCAGACCAGCTGCGGCTCTCCCTGCTATGCTGCGCCGGAACTCGTCATCTCAGAAGGCCTTTACGTTGGCTCTGCCGTCGACATATGGTCCTGTGGCGTCATCTTGTATGCCATGCTTGCAGGCTACTTGCCCTTTGATGACGACCCCGCAAACCCTGATGGCGACAACATCAACCTCCTGTACAAGTATATTGTCAATACCCCCCTCTCCTTCCCTGATTACGTTTCTGCGGAAGCCAGGGACCTCCTGTCCATGATGCTCGTCCCAGATCCCACCCGTCGCGCAGATTTACGATTGATCATGGCGCACCCGTGGTTGTCGGCTTATGCCCATATCTTCTCCAGCGGCGTTGATGATCTAGAGCGCGCCGCCATGGAGCAACACCAGATGAAAAGACTGGCCTATCAGAGACAGATGCGACAAGCAGCCGTTGCTCAATCTGAGCCCAGCAGAGTTGCGCGTACCCAAAGTGCTCGTGTCGAGGGCATGCTAAATGCTACATCTTCCGCGAATCCAAGGAGTCACTCTTATAGAGACAATTTACCCGCTGGGCAACCAGAATACCTTTATGAGACGTCCATTGACCAATCAATATACTCATCATCATCTCCCCCTGCACCTCACTCTCGTAATGCTGTTTCTCTTGCTGTCACCCCTGCTACGTCGATTGGCCCTGCTGATGACGATCCATTTGCACCATCAAGTGCTGTTAATATCCCCGTCACAATCTCGTTGCCGGACGAAGGACCATCAGACACTCCTGATATCCAAGATATCGACTCTTACCCTCAAAATGGTTCTGCGAAACCTGCAGATTCAGGAAAGAAAAAGCCTGTTGGTGGTTTCCGACACACGATCCAGGTGGAGTACCCTGGCGATCCTCGCCCCCAGGGGCCGGCAGCTGGTTCCAGTCATAGCAAGACGTCGAGGGCAGACTCCTCTGCCAGTTCCAAACAGGGTGTGGAACCTCGCGATCGTATGGTATCGGGATCCCATGCCACGTTCGGTCCACCCGGAGAGAAACCCTCTATTGTCTCCTCTACCGAGACCGAGACGTCTGTATCAAAAGCGCTCCCTGCTGCTCCATCTACTCCTGCCCCTGTCCCTGCCCCTGCCCGTATCGATACAACACACCTTACCCCTTTTACCGCGCTGCGCGACAACCAATCCCAGACACCTTCAGTTGCTATCTCCCCGGCCACTCCGTCTCCAACCGCAAATGCAGAGGACAAGTCTTCTAAGTCTGTCCACACCGTTACCGGCTCCACGGGCTCTGGGTCAAGCCGTCACCGCAAAGGTTTATCAGTCGACAAGTTTGGGCTGGGGAAGATATTTGGCACGAACGGCGACCAATCCGTTACCAGTGGCATGCGGTCCCGCGTCCCGTCTGAAAGTTCGCCTGCCGGCACCCCCGTGGCGGACGAGAAGAGGATACCAAGTGCGGGCGACGCTGCCAAGAACGTTCTTCTGAGCCCTGTCTCACCCAACGTAACCGACTCGGCCAAGAAAGATAGGAGGAACACTCTGACGGTGATAGTCGAGCCTTTCAGCCGCAGTATTAAGTCGAGGAAGGGCAAGACACCCGTTGGTGAGAACCCTGCCAAGGACGGCCAGGAAACCGATAAACAACTGCCACCGTCTTCCACTGCTTCTCCTTCCCAGACCGATCGTGGCGCCGTATTCCCCAGCATGAACAAGGACGGGCATCAGGTTCACGATATGCCCGCGTCGACGACCAAGGCGCGCAATGTTATGCAGTGGTTCAGGCGAAGGAGCAACGTCAAGCCGGACGGAGAGGAGTCCCCCGAAGTGGGAGCTGTCCGCGCCGGCACGGATCTCTCGTCGCGCTCGCAGATTCCGACGCCCAGTTCCAAGACGGAGTTGGACAAAAATGGGGATCAGGGTCGACCGGGTGCTGGGGACACCTCATTCTCGTTCTCCAGGGGTGGATGGAAGTTTACTGCTTCTACGCCTCCCAAGGATGTCTTGCGCATTCATCATGGTGCTGTCGATCAAACTACGATCACCACCCGGCCGCCTCCAGAAGTCATCAAGCACGTGTGCAAAGTTTTGGAGGAGATGGGCATGGATATCAAGGCCGAAAGCGAATACAAATACCGATGCGTGCGTGCAAAGAGGCGAAAGAGTGGTGGGGCCGTCGGGCTGGGTTTCAGCACGGTCGGAAGTGGAAGTGGGTTGGCAGCGTTTACGATGGTCGGATCAGCGGCATCTAATGGCGTAAGTCATTCCCCTGATCGTTGTCTTGGAGTCGCTGACGATGATGGCTGTAGGTCGATAAACGTGGTCTTCCTGTCCCTTCTCATCCCTCGCCTGGTGGCATGCTGAAAGGCCTCCTCATGCGAAGGCAGTCATCTCAGGTTTCTGGGGTGGCCTCCTCGCACCCTTCGTTGTCCCTGGATGACGAGAACCCTGCAGCAGGGTCTTCACCTGTGGAATCCACGCCGACCGGTGCTGGAGAACCTATATATGGTGATGTTGCCCAGGACGCAGGGGATGAAGTCCGCTTCTCGGTGGAACTCACGCGGATAGACCGCCTCAAAGATACCTATAGTCTCGATATCCGTCGTTTGAAAGGTAACTTACGAAGCTACAAATTCCTGTACGACACTATCAGAGAGTACGTACGCTTGTCGTTGCATCTCGTACTCTACATGCTGACGCTGATTTTTACCAGGAGGGCGGATCTCCAGAGTTAAGGCATTGGCAGGCACCATTATCTTAACCTGGTTACGTCATTTCTTACTGGTGTTCGTCAGAGAACACTGTCTCGCTCACATTTCTCCCCCATACCCTACCATCTCACTTGTAATCTCTCGCCTCGCTTCTTCTCTGTTTGCTACCTTTTTTCTTCACCATCTCGTATTCCGCTGTTTGCGTTCTGCCGTGCTTTGGGTTTTTTTAGTTGATTCTGACACCCCGAACGCTGCTGTTCTCACTGGTTGTTCTCTCCTGTCTAGTTTGGTCGCGGTGACGTCTTCATGCCTGTCGCACCGCCTTCCAACCATCCCAAAGAGTGTGCGTTTTCTTACTTTTTTTTCCCTCTCGTCTCCATTCCATCCCACATCACCCCATTATATGACAAAAATCTCGGCTCCACCACCCTATATTGTCTGTATCGTAGGTACCATCGCTCGGACGTTGTTCTCTTCTCTTCTATTTGTCGATTCCATTACCCCCAAGAAATGGAGGAATGATCATGATTGTACATATCCCAAAAGGTCTGTGAGCTGTCCACATGTTGAAAAGAACATATTCAGAGTAAGATATGTTTTATCTTCATACAACTTTGTAATATTCTTATGCAACATCTGATTGAGTAACAATACCTCCACTAGCTAAAGAACCTCTGTGTAGGCTCAGTAGAATTATTGACCTGTGACAAAGGGTCAATCTCACTATTAACTAGTTTGACATAAGAAGAATACATACCCAGTCTGCAAGAAGTCCAAGAATGAATGGCAAATTTTCTAGGTTTTTCTCAAGTGAAAATTGCTCTGAATATGATACATCACCTTTTCCCTCTTCCTTTTGCTTGTAGATGAAAAATATCCACTGCTCTCCACTTGTGATGCAACCTCTCAACACTGGAATCCTAAAGTAGAAGAAAGATAAAGTAGGATAGTACAAGATGCAGAAAATGCTTACTTATGTTTGTGGCAATATGTTGCCACCACCATTTCAGCCTGAGATATCCCTTCATGAACATATGTAATCCTTTTGTGCTGCAAAAATTGCTGAGCAAGTGAGATTACCCAGAGCATATGGGAAGTAGCTCAGTGGTACACTACCACCCTCCAAAAGATGTACTTAACAAAAGAACAAAAGTGAGATGGAAAGATAACCAGATACTATATCTTACAGGAGTATTTTGAGGATAATTTGGCCAACAGAAAATCAATGGTACCTTCAAAGGAGATGTTGTTTGGAAATGTGGTTCTTGGGACAGGAAACTGAGGAATCATATTGACACACATGTCTTTTGTAGACACTGCTGACATGACATAAAGTAGGATATGATTGATTAGAATGTAGCTCCCAGCTTGAGTCTACCATGAAAAAATTCAGAGACAGATTAGTAAAAAGGAGGTACACTCACAGCAAGAGAGACATGTTGTCTGGTCAACATAATATGCTTTTGAAGGACCTCAATGGTCATATTTCCAGGGTCCAATGAGGCTGGCCTGAGCCCTAGATTCACAACCTCCTGGCTGACATCTGGGGATAGAAAAAGTGGTCGTTGCCTTATTTCTATCTGCAATGAGTGAAAAAATCAACCTTAAAAGTGATGTTTGAATAGGGGCATTAATGCATACTGGAACAGCCTTGGGGTCAACTGATTCATGCAATTTCTCCAGTGCATTGCGAAGATCTGGAGGAAAGTGTTTGTTTTCCTCTTCAAGTTGCACCCGCAGTTCAGAAAGATCATTGAGGAGAGCAGTGGCATGCGGTGAGATCAGAAATTTGTCGTTGCTCTGGATGCATCTTGCCAGGGTGATAGGAGGCAGTGAGGTCGACCAAATATTGGTCACATGCTCTCTTCCGCCTGCTCCGTCTCATCATCATCTCGCTCATCCACTGGAGACTGGGATGACCGGGGGAGCCATTAAAGTATATATATGTCCATTATCTCATGGAAATTATATTCTTTCGACGTGTTCGGCAAGTTTGCGACCTATCCAACTGAGTTCGTGCGAATCAAGACTGTTGTTCTACGCACACTTCTATCTTAATCTCGTTGCGCCGTTTCTCACTAGCGCTCGTCGGAGAACACTGCCATCTCGCTCACAGTCTTCCGCCATCGGACGGTTCTCCCGGCATCATTGGTTGTTCTCTCTCCTGTCTAGTTTGGCCAGCTCGTATTGCCTTCCAACTATTCCAATCCCAAAGCGTGCGTTTTCTACTTTTTTTTTGGCTTCTCATATCCATTCCATCTCACATCACCCAATCGTATGACAAAAATCTCGGTTCCACCCATATCGTAGGTATCATCGCTCGGACGTTGTTTCCCTTTCTTCCTTGTCACTTCTATTCGTTGATTCCATTACCCACAAGAAATGGAGGAATGATCATGATCATACATATCCCGAAATATCGTTGCAAACTGTCTACATGTTGAAAAAGAAGGTTCGAAAATAAGCTGTGTGGTCCTTTGCCCTTGTTCTACTTTTATGGAAAGGATGTGAATGGAGGGAGGGCGGAAACGTGGATCGCAGTCGTTCTGTGTCGAAAAGGAACGGAGATCACGCATCCGTCATGATGGCCAAAGGAGACAGCGTTCCGTCCCGTTCCTGTCCTATCCCTCCCAGTGGGTCGTCTGTCGCGCAATAGGAGCGGTGAGGATAGAGTACATCGAACGGACCGGGACCGTTGTCCCGGCGATAATAGCCGTACGGCGACGCACGAGATGGTGATGACACCGCGAGCCCACGTCGACGCGTCGTCGTACTCGACGCTAAGACGCGTTCCGTCGAGAGGGACAACGCAATGGCCGTGGCAGTGGCAGAAGGACGCTCGGGACTAATACGGCGCTCACGACCACGACCATGTGCACGTCCACGTCCAAGATCGGCAGGCGCGTTTGGGGATGTCAACTGTACGCCGAGTTGTCGGTGGTGACGACCACCTCCGGGTGCTCGCCCCTTGGACATCACTGGGGCGTTCACATTGGAGGCCGAACCGGACGCCTCGAGCGGGTCTAGATCGCATACGAGTCCGGGGTAGTCGAATGAGAGCAACACCGGATCGATCTGGAAGAGGTGCGACGGCGAATCGTAATTGTCCGACGACGACGACGATAAAGATGAAGTAGAGGAGGGAGAAGAGGAGGAAGACGGCCCGAGAGTGCATGGTCCTGACAATCGCAACGGCTGCAATACATGCGGCAAGCGGCACTCCGAGTCGCCGGTGTCACCGCCAAGTTCAGTCAGGTGGAGATGAAGATCAAGGGACTCGTTGGAGAGTGCGCTCGCGAGGGACGGTAGTCCAGTTTCCGTCCTCATCGGGCTGCTTGTGTTGTATTGGTCACCACTACGCCCCCTGGCCCTGCTGCTGCTTTCCGTCGCCAACGGCTGAGGCTGAGGCACATAACATGTTCCGGTTCCTTGCGAGCAGGTCATATCGTATAGACGGAATGGAGATGCGTCTGCCGCGGACTGTTTCAATGGGCTTGTTGAGTAAGAAACTAGTGCTCGCTTCGGCGATACGGGGCTCGACCTTTGATCCTCGCGGACATGGAGCCACGCCCGTTCTCGTCGCTCGCGCTCGCGCACACCGCACGGCTCGGGATTTGCCGGATCGAGCGGGCCGCCGGTCGTGAGCCACCCGGCGCCGAGGGATGAGGGCACCTGAACTGGCGCGACCGTCTCTCTACCCTCCGAGGACGTCCTACGCGTCCGCTTCTCCTTCTGCCCTGCTCCCCGCTTCTGTACCCCCTTGTCCATGCCCACGCCAACGCCAATGTTAGCAATACTCATGTGAGCCAAACCCCCACCACTCCGCTTCATTGCGCACGTCGGACACGCCTTGACAAACTGCGCCGTCAGTTCCTTGGGCACCCACGAATAATGCTGGCGAATCACCGCACACGTCTTGTCCCGTCCCCCGTGCCCCGCGCGGACGTGGCAGTAGCAAAAGAGCTCGTAGAGTTGTTCCATGACCGCCACGGGCCGGTTTTCGTGTAGGACGACAGCGCTGACGAGGTATGCGTCTGTGTCTTGTGCCGTGCCGACGCCAATTCCCATCTCCCGTTCGAGCGCGAGGTCCTCGGCTTCCGCTTCTGCGTCCGAGTCCGAGGCTGGGTATCTCAGATCTCCTGTTCCCGTCCCCGTGCCATCCGCACGCTCACCACTCCACTCCCATCCCCCGCTCCCACCCTCGCCAGCCCCCTCGACCCAGACGGGCCGACTCAACGTAAACATCTTCCGGACCCAAAACCGAAACTGCGGCGTGTCGATCGCGCATGCCTCAGGCTCGTGCAGCACGTCCCAGATCTTGTCAAACATGACCTGCGTGATCAGCGCCTTGTCCCGCTTGCGCGGGCTTAAGCTGTGCAAGTACCGCGCCTCGATCTGCTTGTAGTCGGCGTACGTCGGTAGGCCTGGGCGGTCGACTGGGGTGAGAGCCTCGGCCGACGGGTTGGTGCCGCTTGTGTCTACGTCTGCGGAGTATTGGAGAGCAGACGAGGCGGGAAGGTAGTGAGTAGCGAGCGACTGATCCACTTGTGCGGGAGGCTCGCGGCGGCCATACGGTTTCGACGTCGTCGTACGTGACGCGCGGGCTCTTTGACTTGCAGGCATCGAGACGCGAACGTGAAAGGAGAGTAGGATGAATATGATAGGATGTGTACAATAGAAAAGATTAGACGAGATCGTACGTTAATCCGAGTGTGTATGAGAGAGAGAAACAAGTTGTAATAACGTCTCGACGTGTCCCTGCAGGCGGCTGACCACACCAACGCGATACATCACGTGATGAAAATCAACCCCTGTATAGCGAGTGCCCAAAGCAAAGACAAAAATCGAGTGAGATCGTAACCACGTCACGTCAGCATCCACCGTTCAGCCTGTTC
>JBBPLP010000575.1:0-17275 GCA_038089875.1 Fistulinella prunicolor
GAAATAAGTTCGATCTGGAGACAGTTGAAGATCCGTAACGGCATCCATGTGCGCACGTTCGTTGTTTAACATTTCCGTTCCAGAGACGGCGTCAAAAAGGGCGACCTTGCCGGATTCATGACCGGTGAGGATAACGTTCGGTGTGTAAGTAAACGCGCACACGGTGGCTTTGGAGCCAATGGGATTAAACATGTGTTCTGGTTCGAGCGATTCTGTAACGGGAGACAGCAGACGTGAGCGACATTCCTATCACGAGAAAGAAGAGGACGGACGGTCTGTTCCATCGCCGTTGCGGTTTAACCTGAAGACGCGAATGGCGCATTGGTGTCCCATACGTTGTTCGGTGATACAGACGACCCTCTCGTCGTCGTCGCTGAATACGACCCGTTTCACCGCAGTCGGGAACTCCCAAACGTACAGACATTTCCCGTTCGAAACGTTCCAGAGGCGCAGCTGGTTGTCTGCCGAGCCGGAAACCATGAACTTGGATTGTGCTAGCATACTATGGTGAGCATCACAGCAGACCCAACAACGAATGTACGAGTGGTTCGGACTCACAATCGACGTCGATCGTCCACACCGTGCCGTTGTGACCATCATATGTCCCAAGCCGTTCACCGTTATGGGAGAACCAGACGTTGATGATGTGGTCTTTTGAACATGAGAAAAGGAGATCGCCCTCGGCGTTGAATTTTATCTGCGTCAGGGATCGCTCGTGACCTGATTTCCGTTGAGTTCACTAGCGAGAGTGAGATACGAAATCATGGCGCTTGCCTTGTAATAGAATTGGCCGCTGATTCGAGATTCACGAGAACAGTAAACTAGAGACGATCGTCGTCGCGAAAGGGCACTCACCATCGTAGTCAACAAGGGCTTTTTTTGAGGAGAAGAGACGTCCGGACGTCGAGGACGCTAGTGGCCAAGTCACGAAAAATATTTATTTCCTTATCTGGTAGTCAGATGTAAGGGATGCCGGGCCCGAAGCTCTACAGCGAACGTCGAACGACCGAGGCAACGACAAGCCAGCAATGGGCAAAAACACCAAGAAAATCGTACAACCAGAATCGGACGTAGAGGAAGAGGAAAGCGAAGAAGAGATTGCGCTGGACGAAGGCGATATCGAGGATGCCGTTCTGGATGAGGATGCCATACCAAAACAAAAAGTCGTAATCGACAACACCGTGCGTAAAGCGTGGCCCTTCGTTTCACTCAGTGTGATGACCCCAAGCCGCCTTTTTTTCGCCCCAATAGGATGCTCTTCGGCGCATACGCGAGACAATTCAACTTGACCCATCACTACCATGGACAGAAACACTGGTCATTCCTTACCCAGAAACCATCGAGGTCGACGTCGATGATGACTTGAATCGCGAACTAGCATTGTGAGCATATCTCACTATATAACATGTCTGTTCTTCGACCTTTTCCTTCGCTAGCTACAAGCAAGCATTATACTCGGCAGACCGTGCCCGCACGCTCGCGGCATCTCATTCGCTCCCATTCACCCGCCCCTCTGACTACTTTGCCGAAATGGTCAAGTCCGACGCCCACATGGAACGCATCCGCTCCCGACTGCTCGACGAGCGTGCCGGAATTAAAAAGGCTGAGGAAAAGCGAAAGGAACGTACAGCCAAAAAGTTTGGTAAGCAAGTACAACTCGAGAAACAGCGCGAGAGGGAGAAGGGAAAGAAGGAGATGGATGAGCGCCTGAAAACGCTTAAACGAAGTAGGCTGCAAACTTTTTCTACGGCATACAAGGTGGCTCATCTGTACCGTCGCACAGAACGTAAAGGGGCTCTTGACGATCATGGTACCGACGGAGACGCGTTCGACATCGCTGTCGAGGACGCCATTTCGGATCGCCCTAGAGCCAAACGTCAAAAAGGTCAGGCTGGCCCTAGTAAACGAGGTGGTCCACCCAAGGACAGACAGGCGGTTTCAGGGAAACGTCCAGCTGGCGGTAAACGCACAGGTGGGGGGAAGCGCCCAGGAAAAAGCAAAAGAATTGCGGCCAGGAGTCGTCGGTGACATCCTCTCTTAATAGTTCTGTCTCTCTTTGAAATGATCAGACCAGATATTTTTTGATATAGTTCATATAAAACTAGCCGTTGTGTAAGTTGGATAAGGAACGCGAAACGAGCCATGTCATCAAAGCGCACTCTTCCATTGATCAGCTCGTGGACGGTGTCATCCAGCAGTCGGCAGACTGTCACCTTTTTCCGCTACGTTCGCCGTTCCGTCACCACACCCAGTTCAAACGAAACGTCCACGGAAGAGAGACGGTGATGATCCTGGAAGGATCGCTTTCAACATATTTGAAGACACATAGTACATCACGGGCATTTCAATGAGCACCACCTGCCAGTGGGATTCCGCGTGCGAGAACTGGAACCTCTGAGAATGTGACATTCAGTCCAAGCGGACATTCCGAACTCCTCCTTGCAGCACAGCAACTAGTATGTAGCCAAGTCGATACCCCGAGCCACGATGTCGGTCAGATATACCCTCTCCTCATTCAAAATGAGGAGGCCCGACTTTGTGAACACCATCTGGGCAGACAGACTGCCAAGAACGAATTTTCCAATGAGGGCGCCCTTGGAGTTCCATACGTGCACGCCGTCCCCGCATCCCGAGTACACGTTGCCGTTCGTATCGACTTGGATGCCGTCGGGGATGCCAGAATCGCTGTACGCAAAGACGCGGCGGTTCATGAACGAGTGGGTGATCGGGTCGACATCGTACTGGTATCTGTTGCAGTGAGTGGAAGATAAGGATGGGTTGAGAACGAAACGGTATCCAAGACACTTACATCGTAGCGGGGTACGTCTGATTGTTCCCCAGGAACCCACCCGCTAGACCCGTGTCGCTCCTAAAAGATGTATTCGGTGAATCCTCAACAGCAGATCAAGCAGGGAAACGGATATAATGCTCACACGAAAACAGTTCTACCATCTGAGGTAAATGCGATCCCATTCGGGTGTACGAGTTGGTCGGCGACGACTCGGACTTGACCGGTCGACGGATCGAAACGGTATACCTGGAAAGGTAGCATCGGTTCGGGACGGAATCCATTCATCCAGCCGTATCTGTACGGATCCATCAGCTTTGCTCATCACCTAGATCACATGAAAACACCAACGAAGGGTCCGTGAAAAACATGATATCAGTGCCGGGAAGCACCTTGATATCATTCAGCGAATTGAACTGCCTTCCATAAAAGTTGTCCAACAGGACCGTGGTATTGTATGGTGGCCTGGGGTTCACAAGGACGACTGATGGAGGCAAATGGGCTCTTCCCTCCGCGACAAAGAGAAGGTTTCCTTTGTAAGGTCCTGTCCCTCCGTTGACCATCTGTACGGAATCAGACAGGTTTAACTAAGCGATCGCGTGAGCAATGTCCTCCTGGTGTCATTCATGGAAAGATCCTGCTCACGATCTGAATCTGTACGTTAACTTCACCCGTAGTAGCAGCCAGGGTGTTGTCAACTTGAGTCATGTTGAGCACGGAGACGACGCTATTATTGTGCCAGCCGCTATATCCCAAAGGACCGCCAGCATTACTACAGAAAAAAACGACGTCGAGGTCCGGTACGTAGATCGGTGCTTCGTGAGCAAAAGCATAGCCCGGTTTCGACGCAATAAGCCGAATGGTTGCATTCGGTCCTGTTACATCGAGGAAGGACGGATCAAAGACTTGAATGAATGGTGGGGTAGTGTTCGTAGGATTGAAACCGACGAAAGAATCATTTGTACGCCATCGAGTGTAGTCTGCACCGAGGACATTGTGTTCGAGGGGATTTATGACCTGAAACCTGTTAACAGTTTCTACACTCTCGTGGACATGGCTCGAAACCATACCACAGCACTGGGGGGCAGGGTGGGAGGAGACTTGATCCTTTCCGTAGTCGACGCTATTGAGATGGAAATCGTCAATACTGTGATGGCTGATGCAACGACTATGGCAAAATAGAAGGGCTGGGAAGCGCTGAACATTCTTTTGTGCTGAACCCCTGCTCACAGATTAGCGTGAAAGGCTCGTACAATAACATCAAGAAGGCGACCGACTCTCTTGAGCCATCCCTGTTTCTGTATTGCTTTGTAATAGTCAAATTGAGGTCCTAGGAAAGGTCAACCTTTGCGATGAGCGTTGGCGGAGAAAATCCACGGTCCGACATGAACAAGTGGTGCGTCCGAAGCATGAACTTGTTCTCACCATGACTCGGATGCACTAGTATCATCACGTTATCATCATCATATTCAACAGCCTTGATTAATTGATTCATGGATCGTGGCCAGGTGGTAGCGGGCCTGGACCATTAGTCGAAATGCAGAGTCATGACCACCGTGAAATTTCCTTGAAGTTGAATGGTATTAACCGGCGCGACTACATAGTAGTATGATCCAACGTCACGGACGGTGATCGCCGGAAGGCAACATGTCGCCAATCAGCTCGTGTAGCAATGTAATCCTATCATAATATATGATGCATTGATGCAACACTCCTCCTGCGGTCTCTGCAACAAAAGTATGGAGTCATGTCACGGTGTGCATTATTCGCGGTCTATGTTAAATAATAAATAATCATTCTATAATTAAATGAAACATGTGTTCCGCGATTTACTTTATATCGTTATCCTCTCCTCTAAACAGATCCAAAGAGCTGTATATCATGTCAGAGCTTCTCGTCCGTCCCTTGAACACTGCCATCCGCGAATGGCCAGTCGCTGTATCCGAGCGGTGTGAGATTTCCTGCTTGATAGTACGTCGACCGGTCTCCAGAAGTCAGCGGTAGGTTCTTCAGCAATCGCACCGGTAGATCAGGCTGGCAATCGAATCGGCGGATGAGCACAACATGCTCGAGTGAACAGAAGTAGGGACACTCACGTTGGGAATATACAACCGCCCAAAGGCGATCAGCCCTCCCTTTTCCTCCGCAGTGCGCAAGGCTGACTCGCGGGAATATCCACCAGCCGATATGAATATCCTCGCTTCACCACCTTCACCGCCCTGCCATATCTCGCGCAAAAAATCATTGCTCTCTTCTTCAGTCGGAGCTTCCGCAGCGCCAGACACGCGGGGCTCGGTCACGTGAAGGTAAGCCAAGTCGGGGTGCTTTTCACGCAGGGCAGATGTGAGGTACGCAAAAGTGGGTCGAGGGTCTGGCATTTTCATATCTGGACGATGTTGGAATGAATATGACGCAGCATGGATATCCGCGCAACGAACTCACCTTGATGAGTGTTCCAAGGACTGATTCGAAGGCCAACGCGGTCTTCGCCTACAGCGTCCACAACGGCGTCAACGATCTCTCTGGTAAACCTCGTCCGACCTTCTTCGTCTCCGCCCCATCTGTCCGTGCGCGTGTTGGTCACCGTTTGGAGGAATTGATCAGGGAGATAACCATTTGCGGCATGAATTTCCACTCCGTCGAAACCAGCACCGTGGATGGCGTTGGTCGCTGCTTTCGCATACGCGGAAATGTACTCTTTGATCTCGGTCTCGGTCAACGGACGAGGTGGTCTCGATTTGCCGGTCAATGTGACCGCAGATGCGGAGACGTATGGTGATGGTGGATCCTGCGCCTCAAGCACATCGATATCGGCAGCACGACCTAGTGCCCAGAGCTGCAGGAAGATGTACGATCCCTTGGCATGAACGGCGTCCGTAACCTAATACGCTATGAGACGGATTATTCATGACGGAACTGGTGCTGGCGTACCTTTTTCCAGCCTTGGATCTGTGCGTCGGTGTAGATGCCTGGGACGTGGGCGTATCCACCCGCATCATGAGAGATGAATGTTGCTTCGGTGATGAGCAGCGTCCCTGGGGCTGAGCCACGCTGGGCATAATAAGATGCTTGATAGGGCCCTGGGACGTGTGAAGCATGCGCTCTGACGCGGGTCAGAGGGGCCAGCACGACGCGGTGCTGGAGAGTCATCCGGCCGACCTGGATGGGCTTGAAGAGCGCGGCTGTCTGTTGTATGGAGGCCATGGGCAAGGGTGGGTAGAAGGTGCTGTTGGTGAGTCTTTGAGAAACGTTGGAGTGCGATAGTGAACTGCTCGACGTGCATGTTGGCACATTTTATACATGAGAGGACCGGCGATGGCTTGATAATAGAGAGCATATGTCAGGTTTTCACTGACAAATGTACGAGGCTTCGCTTGACGAGCTCGCCTGTCAGTGGACTCGGGAAGTTTGTCAGGTCACCCGGTTGAGAAGGGATGCTTGATAAGTTGGTCACATGACGTCGCAAGGGCCGGATTGCCACAACTTCTTTCAATTGCCAGTCACCTTCCCAGAATCCTCGAAGTTCAATGAACCCTCTAAACTACAAGGAATTTGCATCATTGTTAGATGGTTCTCATTTTCAAGTGCGCCCGGCGAGTCAAGCTAGTTTGAGTCGGCAGACACGGTCGTAGATGAAGAGACAGTGACTCGGGAAACTCAACCATGCGACTCGTGGATTGTTTAGACTCGGGCGACTCCACAAAAATCTCAAAGGGGTTACTCCCCGATTTCTTGCAGGAGTTCTGAATCCTGGCAGCATTCTTGCACTGATTGAGGGCTCAGCCCGGCTCCAAGTGTGCGTGCACGTTGGCTCACCTAGATCCCGTAAGTCATACATATACCCTCAAGTATCCAAGGTCTAGCTCAACCTGAGTCAACGGTATTGCGTCGTTGTTCAATATATCATTACATCATACCGCGCACCTCGGGGAGCAAGAGAACTTGAGGAGCTTTGTCAAGGGGCAATTTGCCTCAGGCAGGAATCAGATCCTGGAGAGATGTTGCTCCTCAAGGAAGCGCCAGGGAACTCACCTTTGTTCCGTCTTCCAGAATCGTTGGATCAAAATATTTCTGAGAAGCGGCATGTATTATACATGCTTAGTAGTTAATCCTAACAGAGTACATCGATCAGATGGTCGCCAGTCAATTATCGGCTCTGCCGATCCAGCATCATAATCCGTTGCGTTTATTTGTGAGCAAAACCTCACGAGCGCGAATCATATGCAAACTCCAGCAGCTGTCTCACAGTCATTCCTTCCTCTCAACCTTCAAGCTACATAGGGCCGCACGCGCAAAGGTAACTTGCATCCCACTTCACCCGCCATCGTTGGTCGCGGGAGCATGCCTCGCCCGATTTCAACCTTGGAATCTACACCATCACGCATCTCAAAGACAAAGTTTTTGACGAGCACCGTCAACACCGCCTACCAAAAAAAATGTAGTAAGCGATCACGTTCAATCCACCCACGTCTCACCCACGCACCTTGAACTCCGTCACCGCAAAGTTCTTGCCTAAGCACGTCCTCGGGCCGTCTGAAAACGTGAGCAGGTGTCGATATCCATGGATCTCTCTCGCCTTGGCAGGGATTCCTCCGCTCTGGTCTTCCTCGAGCCATCGACTTGGCCGGAAGGTTTTCGCGTCCTCGCCCCAAAGCGCAGTCGAGCGGTTCATAGAGTCGATCGAGACGCCAATGAAAGTGCCTTTGGCGATTGTCAAGCTATCAACTAGCTCCCCAGATTTCGTGCGGACGGGCTCCGAAAGTGGAACAACATCGTCCTTGATGGCCTGTGGAGGGTCGAATCGTCGTCATCATCGATAGAACAGTATGTACGATGGAATATGAGGAGGTGCGGTGAATAAAAGGGGGGACATACGACACGGGTGAACTCGATGATGGGTGAGTGGACGCGGAGAATTTCGTGGACGACCGCATCGAGATAGGGAAGGTTGTTCATGAGTTCGTCGTACGTTGGTTCTGCCCTGTACTCGAGAAGCTCATTTCGTAGCTTCATCTGCACGTCCGGGTTCCGGGCGAGTTCGAGCAAAGCCCACTATGAAAACGGTTAGTCGATGCACGGTTAATATATGGCAAGTATTTACAGTCAAGCTGACTAGGATGAAAATGTACATGAGTCGCGAGGTATGAAAGATAGGCAGCAAAGTTGCGTACTGGAAGTCGTCTCGTACCCAGCGATGAGCAGCACTTTCATCTATGGAACCCAAGTCGGCGACAGATCTCAAGGATGTGTGCAAACAGAATCATTTACCTGAGCCATGACTTCTTCTTTCGTCAAGTGGTACTCCGAATCGCCGTTTGCTCCCTTTACTATTTTTAAAATGGAAGAATCAAGCAGGTCAGGAGTGCGTACAACTGATGAGCATCTGAAATAGACCCGTACTGAGCAACCCAATAACAGACTTCTCTTCCTTGCCTCCAACGACGCCCATCTCCAGTTCTTTCTGTGTTCGTGCAAGTAAAATATTCGAGATCTCCTCCATTGCAACGTTGAGCTTCTGAACGAGCCTCGAGCGCGCCGTAGGAAACCGCGCGAGGAATGGAAAGATTAGTCCCAAGACCATAGCGCCAGTGTTGAGGGCAGTTCTTTGCTTAGGTGATGTCGCGAACTCATCAAACACTTCGGTGACGTCTGCATGCTTGCCTTCAAGCGCTCCGAAGTTGTGAGAGAATCCTGCAAAGCCTATGCTATCGAGCCTGTCGCAGGATGATGAATGTACTTTACGAAGAAGGTACGAAGAAACGCACGATATGTGATTCATCCTTGAATATCCATAAGTCGGACGTCAGTTGTGAAGGCATAGAGGGATGTTTGATAGAACGCACCAATTTTGGACATCGATCAGGACGCCATCCCCATTGCTCGACGCAATGAGAGCATCCCAGGCTCCTTTCGCCTGTAAAGCGAGTTGACAATCAGGCCAGACAGAAACGACTTCCATTGCAATGACGAACTGACCTTGTGTGCAGAGTCATAGAAAATCGGTGTCAACTGCCGAATGGCAGCGATGCTGAACGCGGGCGTCAGAGACTTGCGCTGTCTAGTGCAACCGATCAACGTCTTCCAACGGAGTCGAGTGAGATTATTCAAACACACCTTTTGTGATCCTCTCCATGCGACCATAAGAGACCTTTTCCAAGCTCGATCAAAGAATCAGTCACACTGCAGAACAAGGAAGAATTGCCATCGACCACGCACGAAGAGCGCCGTTGTTCGTTTGGCGAATGGGGTGTGAATATATGTCCAAGTTTCGTTGGCATAAAAATGTGCCAGCGCCTTCGGATCGCATAGGATGATCCGTTGACTTCCCAATGTCGATGGCGCCGCGTACACAGGGCCATATTCCCGTGCCCATGCTTCATATACGGCGCCTGAGTCCGCAGCGTCTAGGGCGTGCTTTCCGACGCCATAGAGGAAGCTCTCGCTAGGTGGTCCCCGGAGCTGCGTCGTGCGGACTCGCAGATGGGATGTACGGAGCCACCGAAGGAGGAACCAGATCGCTGTGCAAGCGATGGTGGCATCGATTGCATGCCACTGATAAGGACGAATGTGAGTCAGAACGGCGTCCAAGGCTTGTAACATCGTGCGAGTCGTGGATAACGGTTTATTCAGCGTCATCTGGGATGGGTAGTGAATGGGTGGAAAAAAAAAACTTTTGAGCATCTATTGGCCAAAGCGTCATCGTGCCTTTATATATGTTCCATACCTACAACTTCTCTGTGGGATAACAGCGGATGTTGTTCCATCCAGAGGGGAAAGAGCGGAGAATCGGGGGCCAGTCATACGATGTTGTTTGATCATCGTCACTTAGGATCCACGAAGCCTCGTCCCATGCCATGCTGCCGCACGGATTCGCAAATCATATTCGATTTGTGAGTCATGAGTGGTTGGTAATCGAAACGAGCATCCCTATATAAAAAGGTTGTCAAACAGGATTCGGCGGAAACCGTACGAGGGCTAGATTGGCGTCCACCGAGGAGTTCCGAGTCTCCGAGTCGATTACTACTACCAGCACACAACGAGTCCGAACCAATTGAATAAGACTACAATTTGGTAAATGGTTACCTTGAACCCAGGGCACTTGCCTCAAGTTAGCACTGCACCGAGACAAAAACATTTACCGAATTAAGTACATACCTCATGTTGGGAGTTGTACTACAAGTACCTGCGTTGGTGAAGTTGAACGAACAAGGATGATGCTACTAAAGTGCCAAGCGCATAACGTGAGAGCGGGGTTACATAAATCAGGTGATGTGACGATCCATAACCGATCTGTGATAGTCTGGTGACGATCTGTGACATTATCACCGCAACCGGGCTTGATCAACGTTTCAAATCCGAACCGTACGAGAAGTACAGTGTATCTCTTTCACTCTTCTGTTCGCAATCGGTTGGCATTGTCGCCAAATGGTGTCAGGTTTCCCGGCTGGTGGTACGTTGATTGGTCCTCAGAGATCAGCATTAGGTTCTTCAGCAACCCAGTGGGAGATTCGCTTGGTCATGGAGTCGATGGATGAGCTAAACACAGTCGCGGTAAGAGAAGTAGGGAAACCTACGTCGGGTATTTCAATACTTTCAGTACCACCTTTACTGCTTTGCCATGTCCCGCACAAAGTCAGTGTTCTATCCTTCAATTGGGACTTTCGCGGTGTCTGACGAGTGGGTCTCGGTCGCATGAAGATAAGCGTCTTGGGGCAGTGCGGTCACCACGAGGTACGTAGTAAAGGTCGGTCGGGGAGTCTGACATCCTCATGTTTGGATGACGCAGACATAAGTACACGGCGGCATGCAAACCGCCGAAGGGGATCACTTTGGTGAGCATTCCCGGGACTGGTGTGGGTGACGCGATATTCATCAGTAACACGCACAACGGCGTCCACGACTTACCTGGTGAATTTTTTGCATCCCACCCCATCTGTCCCACCCCATCTGTTCTCGCGCTTGTTGCTCACTAGTTACAGTTGAATTGATGCAAAACGGAACTATTTGAGTCGTGAACGTAATTGATTTTGTCCTCGACCATTGAATGAACAAGGTGGTCTCGATCTGCCAGTCAACGTAACAGCCGGCGCAGAGACATACAATGATGGTGGATCCTGTGCCTTGGGCACATCGATGTCTGTGGCATGATCCAATGCCCAAAGTTCTATCCCTCCGAGGGCATGGATCGTGTGCATAACCTCTCCACACCGTGAAAAAGATCATCCGACATAGAACCAGCCTAGCCTCGGGATAGCGCATCGATACAGAAGCTTGTGCCAACTCACATCATGGGAGATGAACGTCGCTTCGGCGTTGAACGATGTCTCCAGGGGCGTAGAACGATGGGCTCGGAAACATGTAAGAGGGGAAACAACGACGCCTAGTAGTAGTCCTCAAAGCAACGCCAAAAAACTCACTTTACATTTCTTTAAGGACCGCTGGATCAAAACATTTATGAAAAGTGGTGTATAATTGGCGTCTAGCATACGTGCTTGGTAGTTGGTCCGAATAGAATACATTAATGATTAGGCGGTCACCGATCTAACATCCAAGTCATGATCTGCTGCGTTGACTTAAATAAATAAAACCTCGCGCGTGAATGGTATACAAACTCCAGCACCTGTTACAGAGTCATTCCTACATCTCACCCTTCAAGCTACATACGGTCGTACGCGCAAAGGTAACTTACACCCCACTTCGCCCGCCATCGTTGGTCGTGGGAGCACGCCTCGCCCGATTTCAATCTTGGAATCGATACCATCACGCATCTCAAAGACAAAGTTTTTGACGAGCACCGTCAACACCACCTATCAAAGAACGAAAAGGAAGATTGTGGTGAGCGACTGCACGCAATGGCATCTATCCACCACCATACACGTACCTTGAACTCCGTCACCGCAAAGTTCTTGCCTAAGCACGTCCTCGGGCCGTCTGAAAACGTAAGTAAGTGCCGGTGCCCAGGGATCTCTTTCGCCTTGGCAGGAATCCCCCCGCTCTGGTCTTCCTCGAGCCATCGATTAGGGCGAAAGGTTTTCGCATCCTCACCCCAAAGCGCGGCCGAGCGGTTCATGGAGTCGATCGAGATGCCGATGAGGGTGCCTTTGGCAATCGTCAGGCTGTCGACCACCTCCCCAGATTTCGTGAGGACAGGCTCCGAAAGCGGGACGACATCATCTTTGATGGCCTACGGAGGGTCAAATGGCACAGTACATATAATGGATGATGAGCGAGGCGCAGTAGAGAAAGAATGAGGTAGGGACATACAACGCGGGTAAACTCGGTAATGGGCGAGTGGACGCGGAGAATCTCGTGGACGACCGCATCGAGATAGGGAAGACTGTTCATGAGTTCGTCGTACGTTGGTTCTGCCCTGTGCTCGAGAAGTTCATTTCGTAGCTTCGTCTGCACGTCCGGGTTCCGGGCAAGTTCGAGCAAGGCCCACTATGAAAACGGTTAGTCGGTCCACGTAGAATATTTGGCTGGTATTTACAGTTAAGCTGACTAGAATGGAAATATATATGAGTCGTGAGGTATGAAGAACATGCAGCAAACCCGCGTACTGGAAGTCGTCTCGTACCCAGCGAGGAGCAACACTTTCATCTATAGAACCCGATTCAGCGACGGAACTCGAGAATGTGTATAAATAGATTCATTTACCTGAGCCATGACTTCTTCTTGGGTCAAGTGGTATTCCGAATCGCCACTTGCCCCCTTGACTGTTATTTTTAGAGAATGAAGAAGTCAGGACTCCATAAAACCGAGCATATGAAATAGACCACGTACTGAGCAACCCAATAACAGACTTCTCTTCCTTGCCTCCAACGATGCCTATCTCCAGTTCTTTCTGTGTTCGTGCAAACAAGACATTTGATATTTCCCCCAATGCAACGTTGAGCTTCTGAATGAGTCTCGTGCGCGTCGTGGGCAACCGTGCAAGGAACGGGAAGAACAGCCCCAAGACTATAATGCCTGTATCAAGGGCAGTTTTGTGCTTAGGGGATGCACCGAACTCGTCAAAGATTTCGGTGACATCTGCGTGCTTGCCTTCGAGCGCTCCGAAGTTGTGAGAAAATCCTGCAAGACCAATGCTATCGAGTCTGCAGCAGTGATGAGGAGTGTATCGCTGAAAGAAGGTACGGAGAAACATACGATATGTGATTCATCCTTGAATGTCAGCAAGTCGGACGTCAATTGTGAAAGCACTGAAGAAAGATGTTTGATGGAACACACCAATTTTGGACATCGATCAGGGCGCTATCGCCATCGCTCGACTCGATCACAGCATCCCAGGCTCCTTTCGCCTGCAAAGCGAGTTTAAATTTAGGTCAGATAGAAACCACTTTCCTTGTGATGACGGGCCGACCTTGTATGCAGAGTCGTAGAAAATCGATGTCAACTGCCGAATGGCGGCGATGCTGAATGCAGGCGTTAAAGACTTGCGTTGTCTAGAGAAACATTTTAACATCTTCTAGCGAGATCGAGTAAATTTGTTCAGGCACACCTTCTATGATCCTCTCCATGCGACCATAAGAGACCTTTTCCAAACTCGATCGAATGTTAGCCGCACTGAAGAACGAGAACAAAATTCTATCAGACACGTACGAAAAGCGCAGTTGCTCGTTTGCCGAATGGGGTCTGAATATAAGTCCAAGTTTCGTTGGCGTAAAAATGGGCGAGCGCCTTGGGATCACATAGGACGATCCGCTGTCCTCCCAATGTCGATGGCGCCGCGTATACGGGACCGTATTCCCGCGCCCACGCTTCATATATAGCGCCTGGATCTGCAGCGTCGAGGGCGTGCTTTCCGACGCCGTAGAGGAAACTCTCGCTGGGTGGTCCTCGGAGCTGTGTCGTACGGACTCGCAGCCGAGATGTACGGAGCCATCGAAGGAGGAACCAAATCGTTGTGCAAGCGACGGTGGTATGGAATGCACGCCACTGATAGGGACGTATGTGAGTCAGAACGGTGTCCAAGGCTTCAAGTGACGCCGTGTTGGTTATAGCGGATAATAGTTTATCGAGTGACATCTGGAATGGGTTGTGAATGGGTGGAAAATTTTACTGGGAGTCTATTGAGCAAAGTGTCGTACATACCGTGCCATTTATATATGTCCCATGCCTACTTCCTCCCTGTGGGATAATAATGGGTATTGTTTGAATTGGAGGGGGAAAAGCGGAGAACCGGGGGCCAGTCAGTCATATAATATTGTTTGATCATCGTCACTCGAGACCCACGAAGTTTCGTCCCACGTCTCGCCGTAAAAATGCCGTGCGGATTCGCAACCACATTCAATCTGTGAGTCATGAGTGGCTTGTAATCGACACAACCTTCCCTATAAAAAGAGTTCGAATAGCATTCGGCAGAAAACATACGAGAACTGGAAGGCTGGCGTGTCCACCGAGGAATAGTATCCGAGTCAATGAGAGTAGCTGGTATGACTCCAGAATTACAGACAAATGGACAGACACATTTTAGTGAATGTTATTGCACCAACCCTCGATCGAAATGTTCACCAAATTGAGTACTTTGTCTTGAGTGTTACATTATACCTGCATTTTGTAAAGTCAGTCGAACTTGAGAATAAGTCATAGTTTTTGCCACCTATCACTCGCGGCTAAGGCTCGAGGGCAAGGGAAAATAGTCTGCTCGTTACTGCATCACATTTGAATCCATGGTATGTATAGATCACACGTGCATGCGCAAATGATCAGATACGTGATGACTCATCCAGCTTGACAGATAAGTCTCTCACGGGCTTCGTTCTGACTATGACCACCTCCAACTTCGTGAACGACTCCAAAAACGCCAGTAAATATCAGTAAGCTGGAGTTGCTTATTCGTGGACTAAGACCAACATCTTGGTTGTTATTCTCGGGCCTATGTTTCGTCCTTGCGTCCAAGTTCAATCTAGTCGTCAGCTTGCCATTGTTCACAGGGCTAACTCGCAGCCTCTGCATGCTCAGACGAGCAATGGACCGTGTAAGGATCGTGCAGATGCGAGTACACAAACGGTGACACAGGCAAGAGTCGCCAATAGTTCCTGGGTTCGAGGTTCATGGCCACGGCAATTCTCTTCTATCGCTTTAAACTGAGCTCATTCTTGCCTGGGTGCTACCGGTCAGTCGAAACCGCCCGCGACAGCAAGCCAGCAACGAAATCGTGTAGAATCTGACTTATGCCAGGTCCAGTAGGTGAGACGCAAGTTATGCGGCCTCTTTACCCCCGACAGCGGCGTTCAGCGAGCAATGCAGCATGTAACAGAGTTTGTAACTCGACTGCGCGAATCGAGTCATCCTGGGCGGCCGTCCAATGGCGGCACAATTGCAGAGTCAGGGCGAGCGTCTGCCTGGCGGATTCGTGTGCGTGCCGATCTTCATTATTTGTCATGCACACGGTCGGCAACTATACTACTTCCCGACTGTAATTGTCGACGACCAGTACAGCCTATGCCCGAACGTATATAACAAGTTTGTGTAGGGCCATTGGTTATATAGTGCGCATATGTCCCTACCCACTAAAACTACTGTCCTTGTCGTAGGTGCTGGCCCAACAGGGCTTGCTGCCGCTCTCTCACTCCTGCATCACGGCTTTCATGACTTCATTGTTGTTGATGCCGTACCACAGTGGAAAAACTCATCCCGGGCCATCGTGATCCATGCGGCCACTCTCGAAGTAAGGTGTCTTCTAGTGTGCTTCGTTGTATTTCTGTCTGAGACATGTATAGGCGTTGGATACAATAAGTTGCGGGAATGACATCGCATTGCAAGGCATCAAGGCTAATGCATTCAACATTGGAACTCGCTCCAGAAACCTTCTTAGTCCGCATGTCGAGAGTCTTAAACCATACACTCGACACCCATATATCCTTGCTATCCCTCAGAACGTCACTGAACGTACACTGGAGAAGAAGCTGGCTAGTTTCGGCGTCATCGTCCACCGACCTCTGAAAGTGGTTGGACTAAGGCGCAATGCGGGTGATCCACAAATAAGCGACGTCACGTTTGAAGATGGCAGGGTAATCATGGCAAAGTACGTGATTGGCGCTGATGGCGCACGTTCAGTGGTAAGGTGTCCCACCACTTTTTGCACTCGAATCTAGTCTCATAATCTAGGTTCGCGCTACTGCGGGAATAGGTTTTTCTGATCCAATTATTACACAAGGGGAAGCGGAGAATAACATGGCTCAGGTGATGCTTGCCGATGTCACCTTCGATACTGTGCATGCAGATCAAAGTGCACTGAGCGGTACGTTATCCCCGAACAGTTTCTTCATTTTTTTCCCTTTGCCTTTTTCCTTCAATGAAGCTTTAGCTGGCGAGGGCAAGGCCCCCATCTCTGAAAGAATTTACCGCATCGGTTGTGGCGTACCTTTGGAGGAAGGCGAAATACCCCATTCACCCTCCAAGAAATACATCCAGGATCTAGTCGATCGCTTCGGCCCGTATCGCCTCGTATCAGACCCCTCTGTGAACCCCAACCCAAAGCCAACGTGTATCAAAGATATCGTCTGGTCCTCCCGTTTCCGTAACCACGCTGCCATCGCTGATGTCACATTCGCTCGCCTGGGCTCGGACGGGTCCGGGGAAGGGGGTGTCATCCTTCTCGTGGGCGACGCTGCTCACGTTCATTCTCCTGTGGGCGGACAGGGCATGAACCTTGGGTTACGAGACGCCATCTTCCTTGGCGAGGCGTTGACGAAGCACATCCGTGTTGCTGACACTAGGCCGTTGTCTGAAGCTGACGCGGTTCTGCGCGAGTTCGCCGACGTGCGCCATGCGCGTGCACTCGAAGTGATTGGGCTTTCCAAGGGCCTGATGTCGGTGTTAGGCATGAAGTATCGGAAGAAGGTGTCTTGGTGGTGCCCGTTCGACTCTGCCACCGTTCGAGTCTGGGTGTTGTGGTTGCTCGGGAAAATCCCGTTCTTCCAGAGTAAAATGGCATGGCAACTGAGCGGGCTGGGTAGGAAGTAGGAGAGGTTAGTGGAAGAGAGGTTCAATAAAGAATTTTTTTTTTTACACAAACCTAGCGAAAATGGAGAGGATGGATGAAATGTGGCTATGTTTTACGTCGTATGATTCTTCTGCTGTAGTATGTACATTCTTGAAAATAGATGACATCGATGTTGTCGCGTGGACAGTGAACGTTGAACCGTGTTATGCGCGCTTTGCCTCTTCGAACAGTACTCGGGATCCGACCCTCTCTCGGCTGGCTCGGAAGCTAGTACACATGGTTTTCCCGAGCCCATTTACCTGCAGTATTAGTATGAACACTGAAGTCATGTACAAGCCGCGACGGTCCGGATTGGACGCTGCTGAATTCAAAGATTCGGCCGACCCCAGCTCGCCATCCCCACAGTGTCGCCACACTAAGAATCAATAGTGGGCCTCAAAGTTCCTTTGAAGTACGACTTTAACACAGAAGTTTTGACGTTCAAAAATTGGACTTTAAGCACCGACTGATATTCGAGTGCCGACTAATCTTTGATC
>JBBPLP010000576.1:0-17260 GCA_038089875.1 Fistulinella prunicolor
CTTCGTAACCAAGGCTGGTCGTACCGACCTTTGAGCGTGTCATAGTTTCTTATCATTCCGGACTTCGTACCGTGAAGATGCCGTTGGCCAGCCAAGTTACGACAGTGTTGGGGTCGCAAGGTCAAATGTTTTGTATTTCGTATTTTTCACATCTCGCAGGTTTCCCATACCACGGCGGGAAGGATCGCGGATCTTGGAATATCCAGATAACCTTTTCGGAATGTGAGAATATACAATTACAGCACCATTATAGGCATTGCGTCTACGCCCGGCACCGTATTTTAGGACTCAGCAACTCAGGTGTGAGACACTACAAAGCCTGCACGCAGAACATTTGACCATTTTCGTTCTGTAGTTTTGAATATTTGAATATGCTAGGAGAAACAATAAAATTTGCCCAAATTGAGACGAGCATTTATCAGATCGAACACCCGCTCTATGATCTGACCCCCTGTCAGACCGTCTTGGTGATCTGAGTCGCACGATGCGGCGGTGCAAGGCATGTTCCCCGACAGTCATGACGCATGAAATCATCAATGAGAGTTGATGTTGATCATATTATTCATTTTTTGTTACCGACATCAACCCATTGTTCTCCGCCTTTAGTCAGGTCGGATTTGTGGCAAGGGCCTGAGCGCAAATCCTGATTAATTACGTAACTGTGTGGAGTGAATCGATCAAATATTAATCTTATGTTACCTGGATTGTGGCAATGGTAGTCTAAATAGTGGACAGTAAAGGTGGACTGACTGCGCCGTGGACACATGTCTGGAGGATATCGTGAATTAAATGTAGTTGCATAAATATTATTGATGGTAGAAACAGTGAATATTTGACCTACAAGGCACGCATATGGGGATTGCTTGTTACTTGGAGTACATTGCATTGGGAGCGACACCACTTCCAAACGGGGTACGGTGAACTGCGGTATCCATTCCGAGGTGGTTTCAGTTGGAGAATTGGGATGAACATTCGACGGAGAAGGAAGGCGGTAATCCGGGGACCCGTGTCGCTCCCGGTTTTTGAGTGGGGATGACAAAATTGCAGGAACACGTGGTACGAATGACACAGACCGGAAATTGCCATGCGGGGTTTTTAAGGGATCTAATGTTGATGGCGAAGACAATTTGCCCTCCCTCCCTTTCCAATCTCTCTCTCTCCCCCTCATCACGTCCCGCCATGAACCAGAACTCGAATGCCAACCAGATCGCTCAGGAAAGCGTCCCACACTCAAAACCAATCCCAATCACTACCCAACACCTTCGTCATCGGTCCACCTCCTTCTCTTCTGACTCGTCCAACTCCTCCGCACCATCTCCTCCCCTCGCCACCCCAAACAGTTTCTCTAACCCACGCGTACCACCATCGGCCAGCTCCCCCATCCTCCACTTTCTCTCCCAGTCCCCCTCGAAAACCTCTGCTACTTTTCCCTTCCGCGGCTTTGCCCCTCCCCCGCTCATCGAAGGTGTGTCTCTCCCTGTCGTCTTGCCGTCCCGTTGGTCACACTCTTGTGCGACAGACGAACAAGGCGAAGAGCCCCAGCCAGCTGCCCACGCTCGTCGTGGCAGCACTGCCAGCCGGTTCCCACCCCATCTTCCCGTAGCAGAGCCTCATCACGAAAGAGGTGTCAATGTCCTCAGACGCCTCTCCCTAGGAGGAGCCCTTGGAAAGGTGTGTTGTCTCGTCGTATTTTCACCCTTCATATATCTGATCTGTCGTAGTCGTCTTCTGTGAACGATATACCCCAGCCGAACAACCCCCCGTCTCCCCCAAACTTTGCTGCTTCAAACCAATCCATCAGTAACCGCAAGACCAGACGTTCAGCTACCATCACTGGGCAGACACGCCCCCGTCGTGCGCCCTCTCCTATGGGGGAGAGAATTCTGAAGGGGCACTTCGACGGCTTCAATTAACTTATTTCATTTGCCCCTGTTTCAGCTCCACACCGACCTTCGCAGCACACACTTTGCGTGACTCTGGCACGCTTGTATCTCCAATCTTCAAAGAGAGCCGTCTATCCGTTATCGCGCACCCTGCCGTAAAAGATAATGAGTGTAGTGGCGTTGATATCATCTGCATGCCGCACCGTAATGAACTGCACTCCCACCCAGATCCCCATGCCGAGATATCCTGGTGCGCAACCTATTCATTTCACTGGACGATAGGTTTGCCTCGTTCCACATAGCCTTTTTCAAGTTAATTTTTTCTTTCGCATCTTGTAATAATATTGTACCATTCGGCGCGATTGAGTACGTGCTGTGTACATTAGGGTTTACTATGCATTAGTTTCATGTGTAAGAATGTTTAGTGTTATGTCCTCCAAAAAATACTGTGACGATCGAGATGAGTGACTGTTCACTGGGCCAGCCAGTGTCGATCCTAAGAGTCCTATGAGACACGCTTGTACTTGTTGTACGTAGCGGAAGACACCCCAACGTCGACTTCTTCCGCACACAACTTTGAAAGGTGTCTCTCCAGATCAGGATTAGGATGTGCCTGAACTGGGGCCTGGTGTCTGCACCAATCCCACCAGATCGTCCAATGAATCCACTTGAGTTTGAGAACTTTGCTGTTTAGTTCCCTTTTCGTCGTCCGAGACGCCACGAGGCATTCAAACGCTTGTTCAAACGTGAGCCCGGTGTCGTCATCTATCCGGTTTTCGAGCGCATCCGTCGACTCGCAGCTAAGGGAAAGGGCCTTGAGCCAGGGTGCGAGGGGAAGATTTCGATCGTGCTCCGTCTCGTTGATCATCTCCTTGAGCAACGGGGCCATCAAGCAAGGCACGTCCGGCCCGTTGAGTTTCAACAAGACGAGCGACGGACAGCGCTCGATCACCTGACGCAACTCCGCGCTCGTGATGGCGACGGCGGTGAGGGTAAAATGGTTGAGCGAGCACTTGGAGCGCGCGAGGAGCCCCATGAAGCTCTCGTGACACCAGCTCGTCGTCATCGCGCTCGTATCCCACACGCGTGTGAGCAGCTGAAAGTCGCGGAGCGCAGGCGCGACGAGGGCGTCGAGCAGGTGACTCGTGCACGCCTCGTGGTTGCTGATGGTGACGAGGATGAGCGTGGCGAGGCATGGCATGGCGATGTGCTCCCGTGCGCCGGCGTCCCACTTGTTCTCGGTCTTGTACTGCGTGATCTCGACGTGCAGGTGCGTGAGCAGCGGCGCACGGGAGAGGATGCTGAGGAGCTCCTCGATGTCCGTCGGCCGATACCCACCGCGGAGGGTGAGCTGCGTCAACTGGGTCCATGGCAACGTCCGATGGCTGTCCGGCATCGCCCCTGCGGGGATCTGCAGCTCTTTCAAGCGGGGTAGGAATTCGGGCCGGAATGGGGCCCAGGGCGTGCACTGCGGTGAGACCTCAAGCTCTTCGAGCGCGGGCATCGGGCACCGCACGAGCGCGCTGAAACAGTCCCAGTCGCGCGTGGCCGCGGGGAAGTGGACAAAGATGGCGCGCCAACGATCTGCGTTGTCCGCGATGATGCAGCTGAGCCGGCGGAGGAAGTTCGCTGGGACGTCGTCGGTCAGAAAGTCGTTCCAGAGCCAGAGGGAGACGGGAAAGGGGCGCGAACGCTGCACCCAGGCGTGGAAGATGTCTTCTTGCTTGTCGAACGTGCCCGAGGTGGGGAGGTCGAGGTAGAGAGCTGTCCAGAGTCTGGGCAGGGCGAGGGAGAGCGCGCGCCAGCTGCGACACACGCTCCCGAGGAGCAGCGGTGCTCGTCGGCTGGGTTCGCAGTGGGGTCCGCGAACGTGCACGTCACCGCAAAAGTCAAAGACCCGGGCCATGATCTCCGGAGGCATCCGCTTGATCGGGGAAAGGAGCGCACCGAGGTCCTCGACGTAAGACGCCAGTTCGCACTTCCGGCGCTGGATGTCGGCGAGACGGGCCTGGAGGCGGGAGATGTCATCCTCCACCGCCCGTAGCTCGGCCTTGGGTTCGGTGAGGAGGGTGCGAACGTGCTCGCGTTGGTCGTCGGGAGGGGCTCTGTTAGTGCCCAAAAGACGGATGATCGATGACTAGCAAGAGCCGAATGGGTACATTGAGTTGGACGATGGTACTGATCAGCGATAACGAGATCGGCTTACTGGGGGTATGTCCTTGACTTCGCCGTACTGGTCCAGTTTGGCTGCGTAGAGCGGCACACCCGTCTCTCTGACGACCGGGAACATGACGAGGAGGAAGGAGGGACAGCAAGGACAGAAGGACTCGAGGGCCTTGGGTGGTTCTGATTAGCACAATGCTCGTTTTAACTAGTCCCTTGTGACGGTGGCAGCTGCCCACGGCATGGCGAGGAAAATGGCGAGAGGACAATAATAAAAAAGAAACAGGCTGTGGCATTGCAACGTTGAGAAAACGTTGCGCATGACATGAGCTTTCATCGCAAAGACATCTCCATTACGACACGTCCATTTCACCAACATATGCCGCAATCATGCAGAGCACGCTCAGAAGACGTCGTGTGATCCTCTACTGTCCTCACTGGCGCCAACGATCCTCACCAGCCTCTGCAATTCAGAAACGGGATCGCAACATACGTCGAGTCATCGCCTTCATGTGGGTGCGCGGAGAACAGCAGGCAACAGCGCTGGGTCGAGGGAGGTGGATCGAGTCTCGGCACAACGCTGCCACGCTCCCCATCACCTCATCAAATCATAATACATTGCCTACCACACTTCTGCGTCATGTCCTCGTACGAGAAGCTGTGCTCGCCGGCTTGTTGTTGGCGATGGGCATGGGTCGCTTCGAGAACACGATCTTCTTCTTTACCACCGCCGCGACATCCCACCGGACGACCTGCGTGTCATTCTCCCCCTCTTCGCCTTCGCCTTCGCCCTCGCCGCGGTTGTGAGCCCGAACGTGCTTGTGGAGCACCCCGAGGGGTTTTGGGAGACTGACCACCTTGCCTTCGAGCAAATGATGCCCGATCACGAGGGTAGGCTTATTCTAAGCAAGAACGAACATCAGCGGGGACGTGACGTGAAATCCATCCACCAACACCCGGGGTCGATGCGTGGGGGACAAGACCAACCATGTCAGCAGTGTTGAGCATCCCAATGAGCTGTCCATCCTTGGACGTCGATTCAGGGCACTGAACGTCGAGCATGCCTTGCAGCTCGATCAAGAAGAGCTCGTCGTGCCCCAGCGTTGCGATAGACGGAGGAAGCCTTGGAGAGAACGCATTCGGTGGCGTGATAGTGATGGGCACGATCATGTCCTTTCTTAATGCCCCACGGTCGTGAGGTACCTTCGTGAACCGATAAAGAATATACAGTATCTACATACACATCAAACATCACCCACTCTCTATCAACTCCGGCGGATGGTTCCCAAATTCCCAGCTAAAGCACTCCTACAGCCCCCAAATCAGCGGCGTCCGAGAAAGAAAAAGCCAGGACGAGAAGCGTACCACGCATTCCACTTCCCGTTTCGCCACCGGTACCTCGCGTCCGACGTCCGCACTTGCTTGCCACGTCTTGTTCAATATATTGTCGATCACGTTCACGATCCCATGCGTACGCACGTCGACCGTCCAAGAGAGGTTCGACACCGTGTCATACACGATCGATGTGCCCAGGTGACACCTAAGGGGCGTCAGGAACGTTGGTCGTGTGACGAGAGACGAACAAAAGACACGCACTTGGTCTCCATTGCATACCCTCCGAGTGCACAGGAAGACAGAATGCCATTGCATGTCCCCATTGCAATGGGGTCTGCCGTATGATACACATGTGTAACGTGATGCGTGGACGGCTAGAAGAATCATGTCGGTTAGGAGCACCATACAGCACGTTGGCGAACGGGTGGGTCCATCCCCCTTACAGGCGACGGCAAATGTAACCTCTGGGCTGCGAGCCTCTCTCCAGGCGACTCAAACGCCACCACCGGAGCCCCAAACGTCACGCCCAACAAGGACGCGAGCGCACCACCTATGTCCGCGACACCTCTGCGTTAGTACCCACAAGCCACCCAGCACACGAGAAGCCCACCGACCTAACGAATGTCCAATGACCCATATATTGGCCGTAGGATACATATACGTCACATTATTGTATAGATTCTACCGTCGAGTTGCCATGTGCACTTGAGTGGGGTCCTCTACCCAAAGAGAGAAACACACTCACTGTACCAATAGGATAAAACAGGCTCTCGTTCGCCAGCGATTGCGCCAGACACGTCTGATCGCACTTCCATCCGCCCCGGTGGCACCCACACACCGACGTCCACGTCCAGTCGATCCGTGCGCAGCAGCAACTAAACAACAGGTTGTCGTTCAGCCTGTCCTTTTTACCCGTCGGCCCGCCGCTCCCGAAGAGCGCCGTCGAGGTACCCTTGATGGAGAGCACGACTGTCGCATTGTCGGGCGTCGCAAAGACGTAGCCCCGAATCCCGTCTGCGTCCGGTTCCCAGCCAAACGGGTAGCGCTACCCCCCACATACACGCATGTACAAGAGTACAAGCGACGTCCGTCAGTCTCGTCGGCCACAGCACGACGCAAGCGGGACGCACGTTGTCGTTGTTCCATTCCTCTTTCAGCTCGTACCACGCCGCATCGTCAGGGCTGACATAGGCATTGTTTGTCATTTTAGCAAGTTCGAGGAGCGTTTCACGGTGCTCGACGTCCGGCCCGATAGTCTCTGATTCCCACCAAGGCAGATCGGTGCTTTGAGCATGGCGAATCGACCGTATGCGTGCAGCCTCGTGTGCGCGAAACGATGGTGGACGGAAGGAGGAGAGTGGCTTCGTTCTTATCATATGTGTCGTTTCGTGCGCTTCTGCGAGCCTACTTGGCGGAGCCTGCGGAACGTCAGAGAACACGACGTGGGCATCTGACGACACGGCATGTTGGTGTCTTAACTCGAATTGTAGGCGAGGAGCTTCAGGCTTGAAAGAGCGTAGCTGTTCGTGTGGGTATAGTCTGGCGAAGAAGCTGAAAAGAGGGAAGAGAGCCGTCAGAGTCGTCGGGAACATCGACCATCTACAAGCCGCAGCAGAGTTCACTTTCTGGGACCCACGCTTGAGCTGACTCATCGAAACCAACCGGCGCATTAACCAACGGCCACTATTTCTAAGTACACGACAAAGATGAATGCAAATCAATAGAAATGTAAAAAGGTGAGATCAAATCCACAAGTCCAACCAGGATTAGCAGCGAAACCCGAATACCAGCTGGGGGTCACTATCACCTATTAGGATATTCTACACGTTTACGATGCACATGGTGCACGCGAAGTCTATGCGCCAAGATTGAGGCTCTCCATGGCAAGGTCGAGAGGATCTGCGACTGCAGCAGTGGACTGGACGGCCGCGACTTCAGCACTTGCAGCTCTGCCAAAGAATACTTCGGGGCTTGTACAGGCCGCAACAGCCCGCCGCATGTGTATCGAGAGGAAGGACAACCCAACTTGATAGGCAGCTGTACACATACCCTTAGCACCTGGAGTCCAAGGCGAATAATTCTTTTGCTCACCATTCATCCACCCAAAGCCCTCACGCGGGACTAGCTTAAAGTCTATACCCTGGTTCCCGTACTCGGCATCCACTAGGTGGGATAGCTTGACAGCGTCAAACTGCAAGGAAAGTGGATTAGACTTCATGCTCAAGGCACTGAGATCGAGGAAACCCACCTTCTCCGGCACAACGCCATTGAAGTCGACGAATGCCGTGGTCATCCTGAACGAGAACAAATCGTCTCTATAAAGTTGGTGCCGAAGAGGAGAAACGTACATGTAGAGGAATCGATACGAAAGACGCTGTGCTTCCTCTAGGTAGCCATAACGCTCAAGACCAACCCAGGTCATGATCTGGTGTGGTGGCCTAAGATTGGTTACAGATATTAGTACCGCCGACAAGGACGTCTACAAGGTGACCCACCAAGCATATCTAAGAAAATGATAATAAGCATGATGCAGTCCAAGACAAACACATCTACGTACGGGTAATCCCATTGCCGATTTGGCCTGTCCAGGGAAATCTTGCCCCGAGACTCTTCCGTACCAGACACGAGACCACCAAGAACTTCAAACTTCTTCAGCGATTGCGAACTAGGTCGAGGTTAGTATGAACAAGCATCGAACGTCCTTTGAAACCGTACACTAGCTTCCAGCATTGTTCCTCGCTTGCACAACCTGCCCAAAGTGCCCAAAAGGCTGTGACACTTTCGTACAAACTCTGTTTCTCCTGGACAGTGTCGTAATCGAAATAAAGGTTCTTTCTCTCGTTCCAGAGATATTTGTCAATCATATCTCTCCTGAAGTCGGCCCTCTCAAACCACTCCTCGCTGGTCTGAGGCCGCGACATCGAGCGCTCGCGATGAGGGTTGGCATACGATTCCACTGATGGAGGGAACGGCGCCAGGGGAAAGTCCTCCTCGAGATCCAACTCGTCGTCGAACACTTCCCGAATCGCAGTACCGATATCGACTTCGTACTTGTACAACAGCGCTTGAAGGTCAATAGTGCCAAGGTTAGCACAACGCTTCTCGAACCGGTAAGTCGTATCATGTCCAGACTCCCGAACGGAACGGTCGTGCAGGAAGTATTCGTCAAGCCGAGGTTCCTTGAGGACGCCATCATTGTACTTTTCACTGAATTCCAAGACAGAAATACCGTGCTTCGCAGCGTACGGCTCGAGGATATGGGTAAAGTGGGTGGCTTCCGTTTCAGGGGGAATCCCAAGACCGTCAGGACGGTAACGAGAGAGACCCGTCTTGGGGTCTATCCGCGGTTCAGCAACCCAAATAGTGTGATACTCTTTGATCGCTGCTTGTATGGCGCGCTTGAGCCATTGGCGATTGGCCTTCATATCAGAACGATCCAGCTGGTTATATATTTGCAGGGCCATGTCGGTCAAGAAGGGAGGCTGTGTTCGGCACAAGTAGTAACTCCGAGATCCGTTCAAAATCTTGCCGTAATGCTTGATCTCAAAGATAAAGTGGTCAACCATGCCCTTTGCCATTGCGACCTGGCCATCGACAAGGAGTCCGAGCGTGATAAAGTAGGAATCCCAATTGTAGAGCTGATATATCAAAGAAGATCAGCAAAAGAAAGGCATCACTCAACAAAAACAAACCTCGTTGAAGCGAGCACCGGGTACGATGAATGGGATTCCCTTTAGTGTGCGACCACCCTTGCCGTCATCGACTTCATTCATAGCTAAAGCAAGGAGACCTGGTTTAGAGTTGAGACTCTTGACAAAGTAAGGGTCATCGGGTTTCGGAGGAAGAACGACGACGTCGAGATTCATGTGGGGTTTCTCGCGTGCGACCTTCCGGTAATACTCCGCCATCGCCGGTTCACCGTGGGGGACATAGATGCGCGGCTGTACACGGCCAGTGCGGTTCTTTGGGTCTGCGGTGATAATCTCGAGTCCCTCCCCGTCAATGCGACGAGTGAGTGAATGCCAGAACGAATTTCGAATCATACGTGACAGACGATCGACGGGGTTTTCTGTCAAGCGAGCTTCGTCGAGGACGATTCGCTTCCGATTATGATCCCGCGCCAGTGCCAGTTCTTGAAGCAAGTTGGACAGCATATAGGTGCCCTGTAGTATACATGTAAACACACAAAACACGCTGTGGTTACGACAGAAAAACCATACTCGAATATCAAAGGTCTTGAAGCCATTACTAGTGGCGGTTCCGAGCGCCATCATCTTTGGACCGGCGTCTGTGACGCTAATCTGGAAGTCACCGTCGGTATCTTCCTGCTCGAGGATGACGCGGATTGTCTCTTCGACGTCGATCAGGAAACGACGGGGGCCAGTGACGCTCTTCTCGTCGTGCGACATTCTGCGGGGGCGCATGTGCGTATCCTCCTCAAAGGTGGGCGCCCGTTTGGGGTTGTAACCATGGACTTGGGACTACAAAGGCGTTAGACGAGTAGAGAAAGAACAGAGGTAGGCGCACATGGCTGTAAGTTCGTGAGCGGGAAAAGGACTCTGTCCCGCCATAGTAAGTCTCGGCATCGGTATGAACGACACGATGTTCCACGTCCTCGACAAAGGTGAGGCCGGGCGGGTGGTTGAGAGTGGGAGGCATGGTGAAGCGAACGGTGTAGCCAGGGAAGGGACGCTAATGTCGAACGACTGAATGGAGCAGGACCAAGGGGTAGTCCCAATCGATGTTAGCCTTTTTATTCCCGCCAGATGGAATTTACACGTTAATCGTGGGAATTACGGCGTTGGCGCTGGCACAAAGGAGAGCCTCTCGTCCTCATTACTTCCAAACGTATCTCAATTCTGACAAGCACCAGGGCTATGTTGATGTTTCCCTTGAGATGCCACATATCAATTGACAGCCCACAGCACAACTTGGATCCGTTCCGATAAACGCCACTCAACTTACACCCTTAGACGCTATGATGCACAGGGCGCGATGCCATGCTCACAGCCCCCCTCGTCCAGGAGCCAACGCGTGGATGGGGACTCACGAGCTCAATGTCTGTCGTGACGTCACCCGGGGCGGCTCCGTCGCTTCTCTCGCCAGACCCTCCCCAGGGACAAGTTCGGTCGCTTACCACACGGGTCCGATTTTCCCATCTCCCCTCTCATGCTCGTGCGAATTGCTCTCCGCTGATTGGACAAAAAACGAGAATTAAAGGGATTATGATTGTCCGACATGTCAAGTCCGTGCTCGTCAGAGGAGTGCCTGGTATGCGAAATCAGGTCAGTACCATGCCATCAGATATTGACCTTGCCCAGTCAGAGTACAAACACGCGTCAAACGTGTCAAAGAACCGGTCATTCTACTCAATCTACTTCCCGAAATCCCCTTGGGGGTGTTTCCAAAGAGTCATATGGCCCCGGCGTTTCTCATCCTAAAGTAATTTGACCGAGGAAATTTGACGAACCTGAAGTTGTTCTACGACTCTTCATCCTCTTCATCTGTCAGTTCTTCACCTTCCCGCACACCGGCATGTCGCTCGAGACCTTGACGTCTTGCCCATGAATGCCCGTCCGTGTAGGGCATTATTCTCAGTGGTAGGAATAGCGTGTATAAAGGGCTTTCAGGTCGTGATTCGGGTTATCGAACGGAAATCGGTCGGGAAAACCATGACGTACTATCCGTTTGGTCCTACATTGAAGAAAAGAGCCAAATTCTTGCGCAATCTGTCGACCTTTCGTAACGGACATGACATTTAATGCCAAGCAATTCACGTACCCCAAGTCATAAGAATTAATGAACGCCTCAAAGTCCCATAAACGCCGATGAGGTACGTATGCATCATTGGAATAAGAATATGCGTACCTCTCCTCTCTCTTTTGCAATCTTGCGGTACACCGCATGATCTTGCGCTTCAACCGAAGTTTCGCCCCATGCGACTCCCCATAGATGCCAAAGGAGCATGATCAGGACGGCAATGCACATTACGGCAGACAGTATGTAGGAGATAATGAAACCGAGTTGGGGCATGGTATGAACCCACCGCTGAGCGTCGACGTACATCAGCGACGGAAAGAGAGAGAGACGAAGAGGCACTCACGGTGTATCTCAGTCCGATTGCATCGAGGGCGTACGGGAATCCAAGGAGGGCGAGAAAGAAGCTTCCAATAACGAGGTATGTCCTGCAAACAAGTCTGCCACGCGGGTCCGTAAACGGTCAAACGAGGACGTACATGAAAAGCACGAAATGCCGTTCATTGTGTAGACCCACGCATTGGTTCACCCCTGGTTGCGCTTAATCCTGGATGTTTGGCCGTGTAACGAGGATACTCACACTAGAAGAGAACAAGGTCATCACTGCAATATGGCGGCAAGGAAATCAGGTACTGACAGGACAGTGATGGTCATATTTCAGAACACATTTTTTGCATATGCGGCAATGATGTGCCCTCTCGGGACGTCGTACATTAGCACACTATATGTGTACATTCAGAGACCGACAGTATGGCTCACCTCTGGTCGCATGACCCCACATCGTTTGCATCGGGAAAGGCTTGCGTTGACGATTTCTAGCCCCGGAGATGACCAGCGCACGCCATGAGTTGGCAGGCGCTTTTGGTTGGACGGAGTGGCCCAAAGAAAGCCGGTGCCAGGATGTCGTGGAGGCTCGTCAACGAACCCGGGAGAAATCGTACAGACGTAGTAATAGTGTGCGAACAGGTTGACTGCAATGAGGAAGCAAAGCGGAGTCGACAACCAAGGAAACGGCAAGCTAGGCTGCACAATAGTGACTGGATGCAAAGAAGGACACTCAGCGAGAGAAGGATGCCCAAGGGTGTGTAACTTACAAAAATTAAAAGTTCCCAAAGATATAAGGATGACGGCGAGCCCTACAAAGTAAGGTCCTGCTGCGCCAGTGATTCGGTCCCCTACACGTTCTACCCATCTGAAACAGCGAAATACGTGATGGGCACAAATCATTGCGTGGAGAACCTTTGAGTCCTTGCGCCGCCGGCCGTAGCCAGGAAATAGTTTGGAATGAGTCTTGCTTGGAGGAGAGCTGCAGAGTGTGGCTGCAAAGTGTGTGCTGAGTGCATCGGTTACAAGTGGTCACGTGGTGATGTCTCCGCTAAACAGTGGTCGTGCAAACCGTAATTCTACTTGCGACTAAGGTGGCCCTTGGAGCAGATTGAAATTGTTCTCCGTTTAATGCAGATGTTTATCGTGGATGCCAGCTTCGCCACTCTCCAAGTTCAATTTACATGTAACCAGCAGGCCACAGGCAAGAACATATACATGTACACGACATCATCGTCGTACTAGTACACCGGAAAACTCCAATCACTGATAAACGAAACGGAGTGTAACTGCCAACGTGAGCATGATTACCATCATTCTTTGCCTGGAATTCTTCCTCTCTTCATTCCTCGGCCCATCGCCTGCTCTATGGGTAAACCAGTCGAACCTGTACCCCAAACTGCCTACTTCCCCGCGCTCCAATATACCAACCACGCGTCCACACTCGCTGGCCACCCTGATCAGAGAGCTTTCTGCTACGGCCACGACCCATCTCGGACCCGCGAGCTTTGAATTGATGGCAGTCGTCCGCTCGACGTCTCGATAGAGGTGGCGGTACATATCGTGAATCATATTACCGACGACGGTCGTGCTCGCGAGATGGAGTGCAAGGATGGATAGAAACTTGATGCCTGTCAAAGGAAACAATAACGCCCCAACGCATGCGAGGATGCAACTGATCAACAGCAGCTCGCCGCTGTTTGGCCCATGGTCGACGTAGGTCAGATCAGGATACAACCTGACGAGGCCGTCGCCCTTGGACCACATGTAAAAGCGACGATACCACCGTCTGCCTCCATCCCACCAGGGGTGGGTGACGATGACAGCCGGTGCGGGGCAAAACCCCTGCCCCTTCGCTGGAAACCACAAATCCCTCTTTCGTCGACAAAAATCAATGTCCTCGCCTCCTCCTGTCTTAGGAAATCGGAGATCAAACTCCACCCCGTCGTCGATACGACGCGCGATAAGGTTCGCTGTCACTCCCCAAGGCATATCAGTTTCTCCAGGCATCTTCGTGGCGATGTCCCAGAAGTACGTGACGCCCGCTAGATGTGCAGCAGTCGTAAAAATTGACGTGGCTGGAGGGAATTGTGCATTTCCGATAAAGCCTACCGCGTTCGGGTTTGCACGGATCACTTTCTCAGCTTCGACAAGAAGGTCTGGTTGCGGAATGACGTCGTCGTCCAGGAAGATGATCCACTCCGCGGCAGATTCTTTCATGCCCCGATTGCGTGAAGCCGATGCCCCCAGGTTCTTCTCATTGGTGCGGATACGAACGTCCGGTCGCAAAGCGAACTTGGTCTCGAGTTCAATACGAGTAGGCGACTGTGGATCGTCAATGATGATAATGAACATAGTGGTGCACGTTGAGGATGGTTCTAGATTCAGGATGGGTTCCAAGAACCGGAGTTGGACCCGGAAGCTAGGAATCACGACGTCCAGGGTGAGTCTGCGAGAAACTGCTGGACAAAGCCTCAGCATCCACTTTTCAGTGGTATCTGTTGTTTTGTCCAAGAGTCCAAACGTCCACCCTTTGACGTGCTGTTGACAATATCGTGCAGGTTGGCTGCCCCCGATCCTATTGGAAATTCTTGCGGTAAACATCCTGGAGCAATCCCAACGACGGTAGAGCTGATACAGAAAGGGATCACCATCTTGGTTGATGAAGGTTTTGGGAATGATTTCCCCGTCAAAAATGTCTAGATGATTGCGATGAATGATGGGGAAGGTCGGCATCCCGGGAAAACTGGTATCTGTGAACGCCACACATGCAAATCCGTGGGGTGCGCCCGTGCGATGTGCTATCCTAGCAAACTCCGCGTGGGCGTCCCCAATCCAACCCTCGTCCTTGAGAACAACGTCATCTCCCATGAGGATAAAGTAGTCGCATCCGTCCCTCCAGGCTTGCTTTGCAATCTGTCGCCAGATGGCGCATACGTGCCCAGCAGGATGATAGCAAGTTTGAATCATCACATCGCAGATATTTTGTGACACTAGTACAGCCTCTGCGACATTCATATTGGTGTTATCTTCACTTCCCCAGAGGAAGGGGTCGTCGTGGTCGATCGCGAGGTAGACTTTGACCATAAACCGTTGACTACCCAGCTGATGCGTATCCCGCCAGGTTGTGCGAGCGAGCGATTCAGCAAATGTCCTGAGTTGAGACAGGCATTCATTTGGAGGATTCGAGCCACGGGAGGTGATGGGAAGGAGAATGGCCACCTTGATGTCCTTGTCGGCCAAATTGACGATTTTGCTGCGGCGCATCATGTCCAGGATTAAGATACGTTTATCCTTTTCCATGCCATCCACGATCTTCTCCATCTCGCCCTGAATCCACTGCCCCGTCTGTGCCATCCCGTCTTCCAAGGAAAATTTTGGGGTCCAACCGAAGAGAACCTTCTCCGAGAGATGGTTATCGGAGTTTCTTGCGCGAACCCCGACCGTTTTGGTATTGGTATCATCAGGTTGAAATACGACATCCGTTCCCAACTTCAGCCCTGCCCACCTGATAGCTATCTCCCCGAGGTCGTTGATCGTGACGGCGCGATCAGAACCTATGTTGATAGGTTTGTCGTATCCGGAAGCTAGCAGTGCCAAAATGGCGTCCACGCAGTCGCGAATAAACAGAAAGCTGCGCCGCTGGTTGCCATCCCCCCAGATCTCGAGTTCCTTCGAGCCTGTCCCCGCCAAACGTATCGCCAATGCTTTTCGCAAGAGTGCCGCGGGTGCCTTCTCACGTCCGTCGTTCCATGCGCCGTGCGGACCGAACACATTGTGGAAACGGGCGACTTGGACGCGGAAGTTCTTGGATGCGCTACGGTGGACTAGGAGTTCGGAAATGAGCTTTTCGAGGCCATAATGGCCTTGGGGTTCAGGCGTCCGCCCTTCCCAAACGTCCTCTTCTTTGAGCGACACATCGGCATCAAGATTCTCTTGTTTGTGGGCTGGGTAGACGCAGGCCGAGGAGGCGTAAAAGAAGACACACACGCCCGCGTGGATGGACGCCACTAAGACGTTAGTTGTCATGCGCGAGTTAATTTGGTAGATCCTAAGATCGTTGTCTTGGTGAATAGTCCCCATGCCTCCCATGGTGGCGGCGAAGTGGAGGACAGTGTCCATGCCCCTGACAGCGCGATCGCAAAAGTGCTCGTCGCAGAGGTTTCCGACGAGGGTCTCGTGGCAAATGGGACCGTCGAATGCGGAGGATGGGACGATATCTGCTACACGGACGAAAGCACCTTGGTCGAAGAGCGCTTTCGCCACGTGCGACCCCTCGAATAAGATGTCAGCTTTGGATCCATTATGTTCGCGGCCTAACTTACAATGAATCCATTCCCACCCGTCACTAAGAATTTGCGACCCGGGTCAAAGGAAGGTACGAAAAGCTTCGGTGGAATATTTGGGTCGGCCATCTCTTGGCGGCTCCAATACGGTAACGGCCTTGGATGCAATGTAGAATAATCCGCGACGAATGTTTAAATTCACTTGAGGTTATAGGGGCGTACAATCTGACGAAAATTAAATGTCAGCTTGACCGAAGAAAATCGACGAGGTTCAGACCAGCCCTCACCAAGAACGCGTATGGAGGGGATTGGGGGGATTGGGGGGAAGACGAGAGGAATGATACGTGCTTTAAATGGGGCTTGGACCCCTATTAGTCTAACTGTCGTCAGGCGTACGCGGCATTACTAGAAGAAGCAGGGCACGGGGTTCGTTGAATGAGGGTCTGACGTTTGTTTGTACATTCATCCGATAAACATGGACCTACTCGTCTGCATTTTAAGCAGGAAAGACCGCCTATAAATTGATAGAACTACGCCCACGAACAACGACCGGACACACCTTAACTCCAATAGGTAGCACGACTGACTGTCCTTGCTTTTCCTGGGCGATTTTGGCCCGCTGGAGTGTCTCATATATGCGAGACCCATCAGCACCGCTTCCCTTTACACCCCACCTCGTTCTTGCCCAAATTCAGGTAAGGTCTCCTCATTCCGATCATGCTAGGCTAGCATTTGTAACGATCGTCTGTGTAAAAAGGATGAGCACTCTGGATACAAACTCGACCGACGCACCCTATGAATTCACCTCTACTCAAGATTGGTTTTCGTTCAACAAAGCCACATGGCAGAATCTTTTTCACCTCGTTCCCTCCAAAGCGCCTCGCGCACTCGAGATTGGGTCTTGGGAAGGACGCTCTGCAGTGTTCCTCCTAACCACGCTCTGCGCCACCGGCGGGGAACTCGTTTGCATTGATCACTTTGACCTCATGAAGACAGCGGAGGGACGAGAACGGCACCGTAAACTCACCCACAACATCGCACTCACGAGTCGTCCCGCTCGCGTGCTTCCTGAATTCAGCACTCCTGCTTTGTACACCTTGTTGCAGGAGGAGATGGACAAAGAGCAAGACGCCGGGTTTGACTGGATTTACATCGACGGGTCCCATCGCTCAGATGACACGCTCTTTGACGCAGAGTTAGCGTGGCGTCTAGCCCGGCCCGGATGCATCTTCATCTTCGACGATTACAATTGGCCTGAACAGCCCTTTGACAGCCCCCACCACCCACGTCGCGGCATCGACGCCTTCCTTGCAGTCCACAAAGGAGAGTATGAGCGCCTGTCAACGGACCCTGATCAGTACCAGATGGTACTACAGAAAAAAAACCCCATGCGCATCGGTTTTCTTCTTGAACCTGGCAGGGAGCGACAACTATATGATGCCTTCGGATACGGCATGAATATAGCGCTTACTGTCGACTCTGCATATGCCATGGCAGCGGCGGTGACTCTCC
>JBBPLP010000577.1:0-17230 GCA_038089875.1 Fistulinella prunicolor
GAGTCCCTTGCTGCTCTGGCAGCTCGAGTTGAGGAGTCTATGCTCCGAATCCAGGATCTGCGCGGCTCCAGCTTCGACATGAAGACTCTGGATGCCGAACTCACTTGCATGGCGATGATTCGAGCACATCCACCCTTCAGAGAAGGCAGTGGTAGGGCTAACACTATGTAGTTCAATGTCATTGTATATCATAGCAAGACACCATGAGAGATCAAACAGTTCATTCTCCTGATCCATGGTAGTGCGTGATTTTGCTTGTGTGTGTAACCATTTCCAGAACTCATTAGGAAGGCCATCAATACCAGCTGCTTTTCCATTAGGGAGCTTGAGCAGAACATCTACTACTTCATCAGAAGAGGTAAGCTCATTTAATACTATACATCTTTACTTTCATTGCTCAAACAGGTGTTTATATCATCCAGGATATTTGCAGTTGTAGCCAGGTGGGTTCCCACAGGGCTATGTCTTCTATTTGTAGGGAGTCATGATATGTGCAGGCAATTTCAAACATTCTATCTGACCTGGACTCATAGTTAATGGAGTCACTAGGAGTGGTGAGATTTTTTAGCTGGATGATGGTGTCTCATGGTTTCTTGGCTTTTGCACTTTGGGCCGAGAAGCGGCTAGTTGGTGATTCACTCTCACATCTGACCTTGGCTGCCAGGTTATCATGGATTGCTCCATGCTGTTCCATCTGAAGGGAGTTACATAAGTCGCTTCTGCAGTACTGATCCTGAAAACTGTTTTTCTTCAATAGTGGAGGTGGGATGGTTGACCACCTGAGAGATTTGTTTCTTTAGGTCTCCAATATGCTTCTCAAGCTTTGGGACTGCTATTCTCACAACTTTCCAACATAGGAGGTGGGCATCATTTTTAAACTGTTTCAATACAACTTGTGGATTTAGTTCCTCTCAGTGATCCTGAATTGTTTCCCAGATCCTGCAATGTAAGATGGCTCCTATGTGGAGTAGCTGATTCATAAGGTCCTTGTCCTTTAGAAGAACGATGGGGAGTGACCAGTGACCTCTCCCAAGGAAACGCATATTCCAACTAGACAGGCGGACAAAGACAAGCTGATGGTCTGTATGTATCCCTGACAGAGATATGTTCCAGTCATGACTAAATATGATATGATCTGTGGATATATATATCCTATCCAGTCTAGATTGATGGCCCCCTTGTGATGTACTCTGGGAAAAGATATAAACTAATGTGTTATGATTTTCTGAGCGCCAACTGTCTACCACTTCAAGATGTAATTGGAGGTCAGAAAGAGAAGTAACAGCCTCCACAGAGTTGTAGCAAGGAGGAAGCCAGTCGAGAGCATCTTCTACTATATTGAAGTCCCCAAGAAGGATGTCCACTTTGAAAATTTGGCATTCGTCCAGTCTGCTCCTTATGGTACACCAAAAGTACCCAGGAAACCACAACAAGTACGGAATGTCACCCAAGCCAAATCTACTGCCTCCATCAAAGAAGTAGAAGATGATGATGAGGATGACCTGATGGTCAGGAAGATTGACTTCTCAGTCCCCTCCAAGGATTTTTAAAACAGAGCTCTCATATGACACAAGACGCTCCTTCACAACCTATACTTGTAACTATATTTGGATCAATGGAAATCCCCATTCAACTCATTTATCCCTTGTACATGTTGAAAACCATCAACACCTGCACCCTTATTGACAGTGGCACTGATATTTCTTGCATCAATTGGGGATTTGTCAGGAAACACAAGCTCCTGTTAGAGTGTGCTTGTAGACAGCACATTATGGTACTCTAGTTAGTCAGTCAGGTGTCATTAGGTGGTCAGTCACACTTAGTTTACCTTAGTTGTGTTTGTGCCACACTGTGGCGTGATAATGTTGTGTAATGTTTGTGTACCGCTTCAGGTGTAGTCTGGAGCTCACTGTCTTTGTCTCCCAGTTTCTAACAGTGAGCTCCAGGAGGACTGGTTCAGTCAAACCATCTCAATCTCTGAGTCAACAGATCAATCCCATGACCTCTACAATGACCATGTCACAGACACAACCAGAAATGACACCTACTTCCAAAAGGCACAACCTAACTTCTGCCTTCCCTGACACACTAATGTGGACACCATCACTGACTCCAGACTAGTACATGGAAAAAGATGATTTCTACAACGAGTTCACATTTGGAACCTGGACTCATGACAATCATGCCATCCACCATATCATGTAATGTGGTTCCTGCTACATCTCCCACTCTGATCCCCGCATTGCGCAAATCACCAATGCCACCAAACTCACCATGGAAGCTGAGAAAGCTAAACTCAAGACACCCTTCCACTGCAGTATGTGGAGTTTGCCTTGGTCTTCTTGAAAAAAGCCACCGACCACATCCTACCCTCGTGCCCCTACAACCACAAGATCAACCTCAATGAGTCGTTCATCCCAAAAGTCAGGAAACTCTACTCCCTCTCTCCTGAAGAATGAAAGGTCACTGACATCTTCATCAAAGAAAACCTTGCCTCAGGCAAAATCTGCCCATCTAATTCCCCACAAGCATCCCTGTTCTTCTTCATTTATAAGAAGGACAGAGGACTCCACCCCTGTCAGGACTATCATTACTTAAATGAGCATACCATTCATGACACCTACCCACTACCCCTCATCCCCAATCTCCTGGATAAACTCCAAGGCACGCACAAATTCACCAATTTCAACATCCAATAGGGATACAACAACGTCTGAATCAAAGACAGACATCAATGGAAGGCCACATTCATCACCCACAAAGGCCTTTTTGAACCAACCATCATGTTCTTCAGATTGACCAACTCCCTTGCTACCTTCCAACAGTTTATGACCAATTCCTTCTAAAATCTCATCGCCAAAGGGTGGCTTGTCATTTACATGGACAACCTCCTCATCTTCTCTGAGAACGATGAGGTTGACACCTAACGCACTCACTGTGTTCTCAAGCACATGGAGGAACTTGACCTCCACTTCAAACTTGAAAAATGTATCTTTGCCATGGATGAGATAGACTACCTCAGAATGATCATCTGACCAGGTGAACTTGCTATGGACCTATTTTCCCCATTCCAACTTAATGCTGAGCATGAATGAAATGCTAACTTTGGTGCCACATCCCATATGACACCCCATCGACACTGGCTGCGCAATTACACTCCAAAACACATCCCAATCAAGCTCACAGACAACACAATAGTCTATTAAGCTGGAGTTGGGTCAGTGGTCTTTCACCCAGTTGTAGACGGCCGGAAGTGCAGAGCAGTTGAGTTTAGCAATGTATTGCATGTATCTCAGCTGTGGAACAATCTATTGGCTGTCTTCTATCTGACTCGACACTCATCCTTCACTATACACATCAATGCCACTCATATGAAGTTCTGCTGTGGTTCTGGACCCCCACTTTTTATTGCCACCATTGACAGCAGCAATGCTGCATTCCTGGATGGCATCACTGAACCCCTCACTGAGTATGCCCATGCTGTGACCACTGTCCCACTCAACATATCCCTCTGATATTGTCATCTAGCTCACCACAATCATGCAGACATCAAATCCATGTTAGAGCACAATATGGTCACTGGCATGAAGATGGACAGCAAATCTGCACCTGATCCTATTTATGAGCCATGCCTTGCTGGTAAAATGCATGCCAATCCTTTCCCTACCTCGCAAACCCAAACCTTTTATCCTCTAGAACTCCTCCACTCTGGTGTTTACACTGTTCCATTGTTAAACAGCTGGATAATCACAGCTGGAGTCCATAGTGAGAAACTGAATCTATTTCGAGTATAACTAGACATACCTGAAGTCCACAGTGAGAAACTGAGGAAAGCACTCACTGTGGAACTCTGACTATAAACTATGGAGTGAAACAAACAATAACAATGCACCACACAATGTGGTGCAATATCCAAATGTGGGAAACAATGGAAAAAGTGCAAGATGCACAATCAAGTAGCTAAAGTCAACACTCCCCCCTGATTGCACATCTTTGCACAATTGAATGAAAAGAAAGCAAAAAGAAATACTAACTTGATCCAAATGGTGAAAGTCCAAGAATTGAACAGAAATGCTGCACTTTGGCACGAGGAAGTGCTTTAGTGAGCAAATCAGCTGGCATATCAGCTGTAGGAAGGAAATGCGGAGAAATAACATCTTGATCAACAATATCACGAAGCCAAAACCATCTCAAGTCCAACTGCTTCATCCGTCCATGGTGTTCTGGATGCTTAGCTACCTGAATTGCTAACTGATTGTCCATATGAAGCACAGATGCTCCAATCACCTCGAATCCAAGCTCTTGGAGAAGTTTATGCATCCAGACAATCTCCTTGCCTGCCTCGCATGCAGCCATGTACTCCACTTCAGTAGTGGACAAAGCAACAATGGGTTGACGCTTGGACATCTAGGAGACAACATCAGTTCTGATCTTGATAACATATGTATATGCCAGTGGAATGCCCAGAATCCTTGCAACGACCAAGATTCACATCAGAGAATGTTGAGAATAGCTGAGGAGTGGATGGATCAGGGGAATAGGTGATTGTGTAGTTCAGAGTGCCCTTAATGTAGCGGAACAAGTGCTTAACTGTAGAGGCAAAGACTTCAAGGTATTCGAATCCTGGATGTTGGGAGAATCCCTGGGTGACCAAACAAGCCTTAAAACGCTCAAAGGAGCCATTAGTGCAATGTTTCTTTGTAAAAAACCACTTTGATCCAATGACTGGCCTGTCCTTGAGTCGAGGAACCAATTTCCAGGTGCTGTTCATTCTATGGGCAGCCAATTCGTCCAAAGTGGCCAATCTCCAGTCCTCAGCCTCATCACTATTCAATGCCTCTCTAAATGACCTGGGATATGTGCTGTTTGCAGCAAAGCAATGCGCCAGATCAGCTTCTTTATCATCAGAGTCTGAATCACCATCTGTGAGCTGAGCTGGGCTCAATTTCCACCATTTGTGAGGAGGCTGGCATGTCATTCATGAGGGGGCGGGCGCATTCTGCGAGGCAGACAAGCTCCAATGCCAATAGGACTAGGTGTGGGCTCTAGAGCAGGTGGTGGTGGCATCTCTGGCAATGGCACAGGAGCTGCAACAGGTGTCCTGAGTTTTTCATCCTGTTTCTCTGGAGGATCAGGTGCCCCCCCAGGAGGAAGAATTTCAGGCATCTGTGCCTCATCAGGAGAGCTGTCATCTGCAGAATCTGTGAGAGGCGAAACATATGGAGCAGGAGTGGATGGAGCAGAAGCAGGGTAAATGGCAGGGTGCATGATGGGAGTGGCTGGTGGGGTGCTTCTCTCATTGAAATTGGTGCATTCAAAGATAACTGTGCGCTTTATGGTAGGATCATAGAACTTCCAGCTTTTGTAGCCATCAGAATAGCCAATAAAGATGCACTTCTGGTAATGGGGCTGAAGTGCAGCACGCTTGTCCTTTTGAATGTGAACATAAGCAGTATAGCCCCAAACATGCAGATGAGAGACATCTGGTTTCCATCCATGCCAGAGTTTGTGTTATGCTCACATGGATGCTAGCATAGAACCAGAGGGCCTCAAGTGGACATCTTCTAGAGGGAAGCATAGTAGGCGATGTGCTATGGTGAGCAACAATCAACTAGGACAAGGAGAGCACACAATGGATCCTTGTAGATGGCCTCAGAGGTGTTGATGGAGAACAGCCTTAAAGGCATAGAGGAGAGCGTCGACTCGAAGTATGATGGAGACTTATAGAAGTCCGGGCCAGAAGAGCAATGTATGAGGTTAGATTCTGGTAGGTCTAACTTAGGGTACATCAAGGGTATCAATGGGTTTATATTCATAGGAGCCAAGGTTCAGGGCAGGCGTGGAAAGTACTAAAAAGGAAGAGATGACGAAGAATGTAAATCATTGATGGAATGCAATGGAATCGCAAAGAATGATGACATCAGTGAAAAGTAAGCAAGAGTGACTAATTGGCCAATTGGCCTTGGTAATACAACTGCGCATTAGTAAGTGCTAAATAATAAGCGGCCTGATGGGCAAAGGGTTGGGTCAAAGGGTTGAAAGAGGGGAGAATCTAAGCAGGGCTTAACAGCAAAGGTTATCATAGAGGTTAACATAGGAAAAGGAAAGAAAAAGATAGGGGTACTACCGATCATAACAGTTTGTAGGGAGTGGTATCGTCCAGCACAGCTGAAGGGCATCTGTTCCAAATGTGAACCAGAGCAACTAGTGCCTCACACCAAAACTTGGGGGAGAGGCCAGATTCCTTCAACATGGCTGTGATGCACTCAGATATAACATAATTAGTCCGTTCTGCAACTCCATTCTACTGAGGTCATGCTCAAACCATGTGCTGGCATTCAATGCCATATTCCTGAGTGAATTTGAGCATTGCATTGCTCATACACTCGCCTCCCTTGTCATCTCTGAGAGTTTTGATGCACTGTTCTGTCTGATTCTCTGCAAACACCTTAAATTGCTTAAAAGTGTCAAAAACATCCAATTTGGTGCAAATTGGCAGCACAAAGCAAAATCTGGAGTAGTCATTGATAAAAGTGACCCAGTAATGGAAACCAGAGAATGTGGCACAGGGAACAGTGTGGACGTCGGAATGGACGAGCTCCAAAGGGCAAGAACTGTTACATATGCTTCATGCACTCTATATAGTTTATTAGATACCATTACATAGACAGTCATAAGTCAGTCACGCTACACTTAGTAGTCAGTCATGCTAGATACATTAGTCAGTCAGGCTGTCAGTCATTTAGATTTACTTAGTTTCATTTCATGCCACAATGTGGCATGATAAAGTTTTGGTCTATTTGGACTCTGTTTAGTTTTACTTTGGAGTTCACTGTCTTTCCTCTTTAGTTTCTGACAGTGAGCTCCAGGTATGTACAGCTACACATCTTAAATATATTTAGTCTCTGACAGTGAGCTCCAGCTGTGTGAATCCAGCTGTTAACACCAGCCACCTTGAGAATGGTGGAAACTCAGTCCTGCTCAACTGTCTCATGATTCTCATGATTCTAATGACAAGGAGGCTGATCTGGCACAGTGTATGAGCGCAAATATAGCACACCCAAGGTCATATAAGGAGGCATTGGGTGGAGATGAGGCAGAGAAGTGGAAACAAGCTGTTACATTTCTTTATTTCACATCCTGCACTTTTAGGACAGTTTACTTAGTCATGCTTTCTGCCTCTATGTGGCATGGCATTGTTGTATAGTGTTGTTGTACTGCTCTGGATGTACTCTGGAGCTCACTGTCTTTGTCTCTCAGTTTCTGACAGTGAGCTCCAGCTGAGGGAATCCAGTGATTAACAGGTTATGAGCCCTATACTTTAGTTGCATCATTCTGGTGTCTTTTCAACAACAAAAATATTCAAAGACTGCCCACTTCATCTATTCCTCACTTTGTCACTGCCATCCCTCTCTCCGTCCTCAAAAACCATGTCATCTGAACCCCAACACAACTCCCATTGCATCCAGCACCTCACTGGATCCAACTACATCACATGGAGCAAAGAAATGAAGGCTCTCTTCCGCTCCAAGGGTCTCTGGCGACTCGTTGAGGGCATTGTCCTAGCTCTGTAGGAGCAGAGCAGACCGCCTGGGACATCAAACAGGACAAGGCTGCTGGCAAGTTGATGCTCAACATTTCCCCAGACCAACGAGTCCACATCCGTGCTAAACAGGATGACCCCACAAAGGCCTGGACTGCACTCAAGAGTATCTTTGTCTAGCAGAAGGCCAGCAGTTGATTCATCGCCTATGATGAGTTCTTCACCATTCAGAAATGCCCTGAGGAGTCTCTTCCTACTCTGGCTGCTTGAGTTGAGGAGTCCATGTCTCGGATTCAGAATCTTCACAGCCCCACCTTCAACATGAAGACCATGGATGCAGAACTCACCTGCATGGCCATGATTCATGCACTTGGGCCAGATTTTGCCCACTTTATGTTAACAGCTGGATTTACACAGCTGGAGCTCACTGTCAGAGACTGAAGAGGAAAGACAGTGAACTCTAAAGTAAAAATAAACAGAGTCCAAATAGACCAAAACTTTACCACGCCACATTGTGGCACTAAATGAAACTAAGTAAATCTAAATGACTGACAGCCTGACTGACTAATGTATCTAGTGTGACTGACTACTAAGTGTAGCGTGATTGACTCATAACTGACTATGTAAAGGTATCTAATAAACTATGTAGAGTGCATGAAGCACATGCAACACAACTCCTGGGTCTGAAGTGAAAGACATGAGTTTGCCAACAGAGAGGGCAATTTCTGGGCGAGTGGTGCAGGAAAGATACAGGAGAAAGCCAATGGCACCTCCATAGTCGACAGAGTACATGAAAGCATGCTCCTCTGCTGTTCTGGGACTTTGCTCACGAGAGAGACACAGTCCAGGCTCCATAGGCATTAAGATAGGCTTAGAGTCAGCCATATTGAAACAATAGAGAATGTCAACACAGTACTGGCACTGGAGATGGTGAGGGAGTGTTTGGGATGGTTTCTGTCAATCTTGATGCCAAGAATCTCTGTAGTGGGGCCTAGATCACACAACTTGAAGTGTTTGCACAGAACCTCAATGTTGCGCCCTCAAGCTGAGGAACCCTTTGAGCAATGCTGGCAGACCATCTTCCAGTACCTCGAGTAACGTCCGTGGGGAGTGAACCCCTGAAGAGGAAAGAGTCAGGAGCTTTGCCAAGTAGAGTCTTATGTGTTAGCAAAGAGGGCAGAAGTCGACAGGTGGTCAAGACTGGAGAATATCCAGGCTTGAGCCAGTGCCTTATATATTACCAGGGTCTGCGCACAGACCAAGCAGTACACTACTACATATGGTAATGACTATAGATAAGAGGAATGGTAATTACTTACATGAGGCAGCCATGAGGATGGTCTAGGCCTCTATGTCATAGATAAGAGATAAGGGTCTAGGCCCTATGATGTCATAGATAAGGAATGTCATGTGATCCATGGTCTAGCCAGATCACGTGATAAGATTATGTGATAGGTCACATGATATATTACGTAAGGGATCAGATGATACTAGATCAGGTGATCAGGGAAGATGAACAGTCACGTGATAAGGTCACGTGATGTGATAAGATAAGATGATCTCAGAGATAGCTGAGATAAGATAAGATAACAACCACTAGGGTTAAGTGTAGGGTTGAAAGAGTGACTTTGGGTTAGGTGTAGGGAAAGTTAGGTTAAGGTGGTACGAGTGCGTAACACTCAATGGCAAGCTTTATGGCATCAAGAGACTTGGATGTGAACATTATATTGTCTACAAACACAGGCAGAATGATGTGGACATCACCTCAGATGAATACATAGATGACTGTATCAGAATAAGTCTGTATAAAGCCCAAAGACTCGAGAGTGGTGCACATTTTGTGATTCCTGTGGTTTCTGCCTTGTTTCATCCCATAAAGTGATTTCTGCAACAAACAGACGAGTTCCTTGGAGTTACCCTCAGCAAAGCCCTCAGGCTGCTCCATGTAGACGTCACAGTCCATCTCGCCATTCAGATAGGCATTGGAGATGTCCACAAACCAAAGATGAAGGTCATGAATCGCAGCCAGAGTAAAAATAACACAGAGAGTGGGAAGGTGCACTATTGGGGCAAACACCTCAAGGTATTCATATCCAGGATGCTGAGAAAAGCCCTGTGCAACCAAACAGCCCTTGAAACGCTCAAAGAAGCCATCAACACGATACTTCTTGGTGAATACCCACTTAGAACCAATGACTGGACAATCGTTTGGCCTGGGAATGACTTTCCATGTGCCATTCGCTTTGTGGGCAGCCAATTTGTCCAAAGCAGCTTGTTTCCACTCACTAGCCTCATCTCCGCACAAGGCCTCCTTGTATGACCAAGGATGAGCTGTATTTGTACTCAGACATTGCGTCAAATCAGCCTCTTCATTGCCAGATTCGTCCGAATTGTTCATGAGCTGAGCAGGGCTCAATTTCCACCATTCCTGAGGAGCTTGATGTGTCCTGCGAGGCAAACAAGCCCCGATGCCAATAGGGCTCAGTGTAGGCTTTGGAGCTGGAGCTGGTGGTGGTATCTCTGGCAAAGGTCCTGGAGCAGCCACAGGCATCTGGGGTTCATCATCCTGATCCTCTGGAGAATCAAGCACCCCCCTAGGATGAAGAATCCCTGGAGCTGTCAAATCAGCTTCAAAATCGTCATCTCCAGTGGCCATAGGTGGGACATAAAGAGTGGGAATGGAAATGGAAATGAAAATGGAAATGAAAATTGGGAATGGGAATGGGAATGGGAATGGGAATGGGAAATGTGGATGCAGAGGGCCAGACAGAGGGGCCAGATGTGGTCTGTTTGTCGAAATCAGCACGTTCTGAGATGATGGTGCACTTAATGGTTGGGTTGTAAAACTTCCACCCTTTGTAGCCATCTGGATACCTAATGAACACACACTTCTTGTAGTGGGAACGCAGTACAGCTCGTTTGTCCTTCTGGATGTGCACATAGGTAGTGCAACCCCAAACTCTGAGATGAGAGACATCAGGTTTGTGACCATGCCAGAGTTGGTAGGGAGTAGTGTCGTCAAGCGCAACTGTAGGGCATCTGTTCCACACATGGATGAGCACAGCTAGTGCTTCACCCCAGAATGTCATTGCTAGACCAGATTCCTGCAACATGGCTGTAATATGCTCAGATAGGACTCGATTGGTGCGTTTTGCGACTCCATTCTGCTGAGAACAAGCTCAGACAGTGTGCTGGCATTCTATACCACATTCCTGGGTGAATTTGAGCATGTTATTGCTCATATACTTGCCTCCCTTGTCATCTCGCAGAGTTCTGATGCGCCATTCAGTCTGGTTCTCTGCAAATGCCTTAAACTGCTTAAAAGCATCGAAAACATCTGATTTGGCATGAATTGGCAGCACAAAGCAATATCTCAAGTAATCGTCAACGAATGTGACCCAATAGCGGAATCCAGAGAACGTGGGGTAGGGAATGGCATGCACATTGGAGTGAACAAGCTCAAGAGGCCAGGATGCATGAGAATAAGTGCTTGGGAATGGATTTGCATGCATCTTACCTGCAAGGCATGGCTCACAGATGGGATCAGGCGTAGACTTGCTGTCCAGCTTCATTCCAGTGACCAAGTTGCACTCAAACAGTGACTTGATGTCTGTATAGTTGTGATGGGCGAGGCGTTGATGCCAGAGGGATAAATCAAGTGGGATAGTTGTTGCAGCATGTACATATTCAGTCACAGACTCTGTTGTACCATCCAAAAACACGGTGTTGTTGCTGTCAATGGTGGCAACAAAAATGTTAACAGCTGTAATCACTCAGCTGGAGTCCACAGTCAGAAACTAATCAAATTGAGGTGTAAAGTACACAAACCTGGAGTCCACAGTCAAAAACTAAGGAAAGCACTGACTGTGGAACTCCAACTATAAACTATGGTGTAAAACAAACAACAACAACATGCCACATTGTGGTGCACAACTCCAAATAAGGGAAACAATGGGAAAATGTGCAAAGTGCACATTCAGCATCTAACACACCCCCCTGAATGTGCATCTCTGCAAAATGAGACCTAACTACTTGAAATGGAGGAAAGACCTAGCATAGAACAGAATTCCTGCACTTTGACTTGAGGCAATGCTTTTGTAAGTAAATCAGCAGGCATAATCGAAGTGGGGAGGAAAGAAGGAGAAATAAGACCCTTATCAACAACATCTCTCAACCAGTACCATCGAAGATCCAGGTGCTTCATGCACCCATGATGCTCTGGATGTTTTGCAACCTGGATAGCGGACTGATTGTCCATATGAAGCATTGATGCTCCCTTCACCTCAAAGTGAAGCTCCTGCAGGAGTTTCCACATCCAAACGATCTCTTTCCCTGCCTCACATGCAACAACATACTCCGCTTTAGTTGTGGACAGAGCAACGATGGGTTGGCACTTTGACATCCAGGAAACGATGCCAGAGCCAATTTTGACCACAAATGCGCCAGTGGACCATCCAGAATCCTTGCAACCGCCATGGTTGGAGTTAGAATAAGTGGAGAACAGCTGAGGATTAGCAGGATCTGGTGCATAAGTGATACCATAGCCCAAAGTGCCTTTAATATAGCGAAAGAGATGCTTAATGGTGTTCCAGTGGGTGATTCCTGGATTGGAGGTGAATAAGGCAAGCTGGCCAACAGCAAATGCAATATTTGGGCGAGTGGTGCAGGAAAGATACTGCAATGAACCGATTGCACCCCCATAATCCACAAAACGCATGAATGTGCGCTTTTCAGTGTTTCTGGAGCTCTGGTCATGCGAGAGGCAAAGTCCTGGGTCCATTGGAGTGCTGACAGGCTTGCAATCAGCCATGTTGAATTGTGCAAGCATATCGACGCAGTATTGGCATTGGGAGATGATCAGAGAGTGCTTTGAGTGGTTGCGATCGATTTTGATGCCCAAAATCTCAGTGGTAGGCCCTAAATCACGGAGTTTGAGGTGTTTGCCCAAATCTGCGATTGCCTGCTTGATTGCCTCCAAAGATTTCGATGCAAAGGTCATATCATTGACGAAAACAGGCAGCATGATCTAAACATTACCTCGGATGAAAACATAGATGGCTGCATCTGAATAGGTCTGAGTAAAACCAATCATCTAGAGTGCATCTTGTGGTTTCAGCGATTTCCACCTTGTCTTGTGCCATAGAGCACTTTCTTCAGCAAACAGACAGTGTTCCTCGCATCTCCCTGGCTAAATCCCTTAGGCTGCTCCATATAAACATCGCAGTCCATTTCTCCATTCAGATACACGTTTGAGACATCGACAGACCACAAATAGAGGTCATGGAGTGCTACTAGTGCAAGAATGACATGAAGAGTGGGCAGGCATACAGTTGGGGCGAAAACCTCGAGGTATTCGAATCCTGAATGCTGAGAAAAGCCTTGGGCAACCAAACGACCCTTATAACGCTCAAAGGAGCCGTCAGCGTGATACTTCTTTGTAAATACCCACTTTGAGCCAATAACTGGGCGATTCTCTGGTCTGGGGACGAGCTCCCAAGTGCCATTTGTCCTGTGGGCTTCCAATTCGTCCAAAGTGGCTTGTTTCCACTCTGAAGCATCGTCTCATTTCATCACCTCCTTGTAGGACCTAGGGTGTGCAGTATTGGCAGCAAAGCACTGTGCCATTCCACCTTCTTCGTCATCTGAGTCACTATTGTCCGAGTCGTCCACAAGTTAAGCTGGGCTGAGCTTCCACCACTCATGAGGTGGCTGGCACGTTCTTTGAGGCAATCAAGCTCCAATGTCAATCAGACTAGGAGCAGGAGCAGGTGCAGGTGGTGGAGGAGTAGCTGGCACATCTGGGAGGGGAATAGCTGGCGCAGTAGGAGTACTGGAGTCTGCGTCCTAATCGTCATCAAGCGGTACCCCCCCCAGAAGGTAGAACTCCAGGACTCTCAAGAATGTCCTCGTCATCAGAGATGGATGTGATAGGTGGAGAATAAGGAGAAACGGGCGAGATGTTGACATTTGGAGTGGGAATGGACTGATTGGGTTGTTTGGGCTCAATTCTGCTGCATTCATCAAAGTCTGTGTGCTCAGAGATGATGGTGCACTTTGTGGTTGGATTGTAGAACTTCCAACCCTTGTAGCCATCTGGATAGCCTATGGATATGCACTTTTCATAATGAGACTGCAAAGTGCTGCGTTTGTTCTTTTGCACATGGACATAGGCAGTAGAGCCCCAAACACGCAGATGGGAGACATCAGGTTTCTGTCTGTGCCACAGTTCGAAGGGTGTAGCGTCGTCCAGAGCAGCTGTGGGGCAACGATTCCAGACATGGACCAGAGTGGCCAGTGCTTCACCCCAGAATGACATAGGTAGACCCGATTTCTGCAACATAGCTGTAATGCACTCAGATAAAACTTGATTGGCATGTTCAGCTACACCATTTTGCTATGGACATGCACAAACGGTGTGCTGACGCTCAATGCCACACTCCTGGGTGAATTTGAGCATGGAATTGCTCATGTACTCGCCTTCCTTGTCATCTCGCAGGGTTTTGATGCGACGCTCTGTCTGGTTCTCAGCAAACACTTTAAATTGCTTAAAAGTGTCGAAAACATCTGATTTGGCACGAATTGGGAGAACAAAGTGATATCGCGAGTAATCGTCGATGAATGTCACCCAATACCAAAAACCAGAAAAGGTGGGATAGGGAACGGTGTTTACATCTGAGTAGACGAGTTCCAGAGGGCAAGACGCACAAGAATGGGATGAAGGAAATGGATTTGCATGAATTTTGCCAGCGAGGCAAGGCTCACAGATGGGGTCAGGCACAGTTTTGCTGTCCAGCTTCATTCCTGTCACCAAATTGCATTCAAAGAGCGCTTTGACATCGATTAGGTTGTGATGGGCGAATCTGCGGTGCCACAGGAAGAGATCCAAAGGCAAAGAAGTTGCAGCTTGTGCATATTCAGTTACAGTGCCATCTAGGAATGCCGCATTGTGCTCGTTCATGGTTGCCACAAAGAGACGAGGTCCAGATGTGTGAGAAAAGAACATATATGTCAAATTGATATGGACAACAAATGAGGCATGGCAAGATATAGGATGGATAATAGATTGTTGCGAAGCTGGGGAACATGCAAAACATTCAAAAACTCGACCTCTCAACAGTTCTTCCCATCTATCACTGAACGAAACACCACTGAACCAACTCCAGACGAATAGACGATGGTGTTGTCAGCGAGTTTGATGGGGACACATTTTGGGGTGTAGTTCCGCATCCAGTGATGATGGGGCGTCATATGAGCAGTGGCGCCTGAGTCTGCATTCCAATTTTGATCAGCGTCAAGTTGGAGAGGGGAGAATGGATCAGATGGATCCATGGAATGAAAACTTGCATTCCCAGCTCTTTCGACAACTTCTTGGACTCTAGTGGACGAAGTAGAGGTGGTGTTCGTGCCTTGGGGCTGGTCGCTCTTTGTCTCCTTCATCATCTTTGACTTATAATACCTTTTGGCGTGCTGCAAGGAGTAGCATCTGCACTGGCAGTGTCCCTTCTTCTCACAGAAGGAACAAGGTGAGTTGGGAGGGCAAGCGCACCCAGAAGACGAAGAGGTGAGTGCGGCGTCAGCAGGAGTGGGGAGAGCATCCCGACAAGGGCAACAATTGATTTCCTCTGTGTAAAAGGTGGCCTTGACTTTGTCTTTGTCCAGGTCTGTCAGAAGAGCAAGAGATGACACGAAATGCGCATAATCTGGGCCAAGCGCATGAATCATGGCCATACACGTCAACTCTGCATCCAGAGTCTTCATGTCAAATGAGGAGCTGCACAGATCTTATATCCTTAACATGGTTTCTTCAACTCAAGCAGCCAGTGATGAAAGGGACTCTTCTGGGCATTTCCTGATGCTGAAGAACTCATCATAGGTGATGAAGCGGCTAGTGGCCTTTTGCTGAAGGAAAACCTTCTTGAGTGCTGCCCAGGCGGCAGTGGGATCATCCTGGTTGGCTCTAATGTGGACACGCTGGTCTGGTGCAATGTTGAGCAAAAGCTCACCAGCAGCCTTGTCTTGTTTGATATCCCAGGCCATCTGCTCAGTGCCAGAAGAGGATGGGCATGCTTCTTTGCCATCAATGAGTCTCCAGAGGCCTTTGGAGCGGAATAAGGCCTTCATCTTCTCGCTCCAAGTGACATAGTTTGAGCCTTTGAGTGGCTGGATGCGATGGGAATGCTGTTGAGCATCAGAGGACATTGTTGGGGTTGTATGGAGGGAGGATGAAGAGAAGTTGGAGTTGGGAATCGAAGAGTGCTGAGGGTGGAAAAATTTTTACCAAAGGGAAGCGAATGAAGCAAAATGGTGCGGAATGGAACTGAAGCGACTAGAGCACAGGGCTCATAACCTGTTAACAGCTGGAATCACTTAGCTGGAGTCCACAGTCAGAAACTAATCAAATTGAGGTGTAAAGTACACGAACCTGGAGTCCACAGTTAGAAACTAAGGAAAGTGCTGACTATAGAACTCCGACTATAAACTATGGTGTAAAACAAACAACAACAACACACCACATTGTGGCGCACAACTCCAAATAAGGGAAACAATGGGAAAACACGCAAAGTGTGCATTCAGCATCTAACAAAAAAGAGGTGGTCCAGAAGCACGAGAGAAGGTCAAATGCATGGCATTGATATAGACAATGAACGAGGAGTGACGAGTAAGATACAAGACAGCCAGGAGATTGTTCTGTAGCTGTGGAACATGCAAAACGTTGCTAAACTCGACCACTCTGCACCTCTTTCCATCAACAACTGGATGAAAGACCATTGAACCAACTCCTGACGAATAAACAATGGTATTGTCAGTGAGCTCAATAGGAACACATTTGGGGGTGTAATTTTGCAGCCAATGGTGATGGGGCGTCATACATCGAGTTGGAGTGGCAAGAACGGATCAAAGGGATTACTGGAACGGAGACTTGCATTTCCTGCACGCTCTACAACATCTATGGTGGTAGGAGCTGTTGATGATGATAAATTGACCTATTCTGGCACCTTGCCTTTGTCCTTCTTCTCCTTGTAGTACTTCTTTGCCCTCTGGAGTGAAAAACAGCGACACTGACAGTGCCCTGTCTTCTCACAGAACAAGCATAGCACATTGCAAGGACATTTGGAACCAGAAGAGGTAGCAGAGAGTGCGGAATCGGTAGAAGTGGATGGAGTAGCATCAGCATGAGGTCGTCAATTGATTTCCTCAGTCTGGAACACCACTTTGACCTTGACATTGTCCAGATTGGTGAGAAGGGCCAAAGATGAGGTGAAGTTGGCAAGCTCAGGCCCTAAAGCACGAATCATGGAGATTCACCCATCACAACTGTGCAGACGTCAAATCACTGTTTGAGCGCAATTTAGTCACTGGGATGAAGCTGGACGGACAGTAAGTCATTGCCAGATCCACTCTGTGAGCCATGCCTGGCAGGCAAGATGCACGTAAATCCCTTTCCTTCGTCGACAACTCGCAGTTCTCGTCCTCTGGAGCTTGTTCATTCAGATATTCGTGCTGTTCCCTACTCCACATTCTCTGGTTATCACTATTGGGTCACTTTCATAGACGATTACTCCAGATTCCGCTTTGTGCTGCCAATTCGCGCCAAATCGGACATTTTCGACGCTTTTAAGCAATTTAAGGCATTTGCAGAAAATCAGACAGAACAGCACATCAAAACTCTCAGAAACAACAAGGGAG
>JBBPLP010000578.1:0-17162 GCA_038089875.1 Fistulinella prunicolor
GAGGCGACTGGTTACCGTGTCCACCTGATATCGCACTAGGCTTTTCCATGACCCATCCGAGATCCCTGCAAGACTCCCAAGACTCCCTCGTTCGTCGGGCGAGAATTGCCGTCCTCGGTCCTCAAACACCGCGGTCATACATACAGCCCCGCATGTAGCCACATCAATGCGGCCAAGTCTTGACTAGAACGGGAATTGTCTGCGTTTGTCGAGGGTGTAGACACAGTTCCTTTGGAGCACCCGTCGGCTTTGGTCCACCCGGTCGGACTGGCCGCAGGCCACTATCCTGCCACGCTATGACTCACCCACATACATGACTCGACGACGTTGCGTGCATATACGTCATGATGTCTCGAGCGTACGGGGCCGATGAAGACTATATCCTACTCACCGCCTTGCGTTTGTCATCTCGGATACCGGCATCCTGATCAAACTCCTCTCCTCTCCTTCCCGATTGGTATCCACGATCTCGGAGTCGACGCGTCGCCTTCTCCTCGTCACCGCATGGTCATTGCTAAGCCAGCATGGCGGCTTTGACTTTGACCTTGTCTTGGTCAATGCACGATGTATCATAACGAGGGTATGTATCCCCTTGTTCCACTGTTCGCATGGGGTGAAACCAGCCATTCGCATTTGCGGAAAGGCGTGAGAGATCCCATAGGCTATAGCTGGAGATCGAGGGCGTTCCGCAAGAGGAGTACGATGATGACGGCGATGGTGGTGGCGTACCCGACTAAGGGGTTCGCCTGCTCTACGAGCCCGCGGCGCAGCGACGTTTGTTTTTCACGATTTGCTTCCCAACGACTCTATTCTGGGATCCAGTACTGCGGGCGGCTGGGAAAGCCGTGCCTCAGGTTATGTACTAGGATTCGTCTACTAGGGGAGACTAGGGACGCAGACTCGCAGTGACCCGTGAGTCTGCGCTCTCTGTATTATGTAAAATTTCTCACGCCTTTACAATGCTCCGGGTCGTTCCATACCTGCGATCGAAGCATGGAACTGTGGTCGACGAATGGACGATGTTGAGGACCCTGGCAGGCGAGCTGCCCGGCACCATCCGAGTTCATATGACGGCGTTCTATTCACAATGGCCAGGCGTCCTCCGATCCTGTGGAAATGACCGATGTGATGATCGTGCAATGTATCGGTAAACCGGGCGCCGCCGCGACCCGACATTCCTCACATTCCATGGCTGCACGTTCGACAGAGCAACATGGGTGCATGAGAGCGCTTTTCGACACAGCGAGCGAACCATACATATTCGTGATCGGAGTCAGGGTGAGGACACGTTCGACGTCTTCATCTAAACCACTCTACGACGTTCAACACCACAGCAAAGTCCGAGCCGTCGCGCTGGCAGCTCGGATCTTGGATTTCGACCATGAACTACATCATTTGACGCGGGACTGGCATCTGCAACACGGTAGCCTTTGAGCACAGATCTAATGCACTCCTCGGAATTTCGAGCATGCACAGAGCCAAACCAGGTTACATTATTTCCACCACCTCGACAGCGATGTCATCCAGACGAGCCTCCTTGCGCAGCTGTATGACAATCTCGTGTTCCGTCGCAACCCGCTTGTACACCCCAGGTCGTTGGGCTGAGAGTAACAATGCCGTCATGGGTTGTCTAAGACAGGCTACGAGATTGAGCATGGGGGACAGGGAAACACGGGACGATGATGGTGTAGGTGCTTCAGAATGCCCGTTCTCGCGGTGGACGTCGAGACCACTCTGTGATCGACCATGGTGATGACCATGTGGATGAGCGACGTCCAGGAGTTCAGCAATCCAAGGCCATGCGAGCAAGAGGCCATTAGGCGAAAACCCAGGCTTGTCCCCCTCTTCCGGGAAAAGGACGTCCGTCGGTTCAAGCGCAGCCGCCTTTGCAATATACGCGCGCGTGTCCGATCCGGCCCGATCCACAGCGTCAAAGGCAGAGACGCTAAACACGATGCAAGGTAGGCTGAGATTCCAGCCGGAGAATTTTGCTTGGGGGTGACCAATCAGCTTGTTATAGAGCGCCTGCGCCTGCACTTGATCCTCGAACGAGAACGAAGTGGTCAACTCCGCCGCCAGTCTCTCTATCTCCTCTTTCCCGATGGTTGCCGGCGTGCGGCACGACCCCGCGTACGCTTTGATCTGGGTGGGTAGACAGCTATTCCGCTCAGATGATTCTCCCACCCAAGCCAAGCAGCTCACATCCCTAGATTTGGACCGGGCGACGACCTTCTTGAGCAACCGGACGACAGCTTCATGCTCCGTCTCACCAGGTATCACAGCCATAGTGACATCGAAAATACCAAATAGACAGTAAGCAGTGTCTTGTGGCACCGTCGTACTGCGCCTCGACGCTACGTGAAGTTTCCAGCGCACGTCGTCTGAACTAGGGTGAAAGGAGAGCAGATCGTTTGCGGGCACGCCGATCGCCCTCGTCACTTCCTCCATGATCTTGCTGGATTTTTTGTGGTTGGTATGCGAGTCGAACAGGTATGGCGTCCAATCCGCATTGAAGAATAGAATGACGGTGGGTGCAAGAAATTCTTGTAACGTCCAACCGCGTGTGATCCATGCGCTTCCTGTCAGCCCTCCAGGCAGAGAGGAAGGAGAAACGTCCCAGAGGTAGACGAGGGTGAGAGAAGAGTGGTGATACCATCTAAACATGGAGTTGATGGACTCTCCGAATTCCCGTTGGTTGTTTTTGTTAATACAGCACGTATCGCTCCACGCCCAGCGGTAGCCATGTTTAGCCCCTCCAACAATGGTGCAAAACGTCCGTAGCTTGGTAGCCGTAGGTATCTCTTCTGCCTCCAGAGTATATATAGATCGATCCTTGACATCATTGTACAGGGGTTCTCTGCCTTGCCACCTGTGTGATAACATAGCATATCGGAAAAAACCCTTGACAACGTGCTTGATGTAAGCTTCGTCCGTACGTTCCGGCTCCGATCCGACTAGATCCACGAAGACTGGGTCACGTTCGAAAACGCTTCTTAAACCCGCTTCATCGCACAGATCCCCAGTCTTGGTGTCTATCATCCTGAGCGGAGCATTGCGAAGCGTCTCTGTGACGGTTCTGTCAATCACTGCCCGACGTTGATCTGGAACAATGATAAGCTTGACAGACGTCTTTTCAATGCTGATACAAAATCCACTAACCACCACCGGGTAGCTTGTTCCGTATCTTGATAGCTTCGTCATACCGTTCAAGATTTTGGAGCGCACGATACTTGATTTTGTAGGCTTGAGGGAGTGATTCATTCCGCCTAAGAGCCTGAATAAAAACATATCATCAAATCAGCACTTCACAAAAATTCATTTCAACCCATACCTCGTCTACATCAAGCAAGGAATCATCCCACGAACCTCTCGCCGCATGTGCCTCGCTCCGTTTCAAGAGGATGTGTTCTGGCGATACTGGATTCAGGCTCAATGCTGCTGAGAACCAATCAATGGCGTCTTCGTGTTTAATATTCTGCATGGCTTCTTCTCCAAGTCTCCCGGACACCTCAACACATTGTTTTTTGAAATCTAGTAGCAATCTTTTCAAAACATATACAAGCTGACTTGGGGCGCGCTTACCTTCGAGCCACTCGTGTACCTTTCCACTCTTTTCTATCTCGTCTTTCAGGTCACTCTCCATCGCAGCAAGGGTATTTATGGCCTCGCGGATGCAGCCAGAAACAAATAAAGATTTACACTTTAATTGATGGATTGTGCATTTGATGCTAGCAAAGTCCCACCCGAATAGCTTCCAGGAATGTCAACGACACACTGGAGTAACATAGAACGATTCTCTTACCAAGGAAATCGTCTTTAGCTCGGGAAATTGAACAAACGGGCCAAGGTCTTGTGCTCCTGTCAAAAGTTGTAATGCTTTGTCATAGTTTTGTTTCGCCACAGAGCTTTCAGCGAGGATAACAAGCATCTGTGCCTGAGTGCCGTGTCAATCACATGAACGTTTGCAGTCTCGAAGGGGGTGTACCTTCACCACGGAACAGATCGATTTTGCGTCCAGAAGATGGCCAGCGGATTTAATTTTGTAACGAACAACCTCAACTTCATCGTGATGCCCAACTTCAAACAAGATAATAAACTATGAGGTGATGAATTCAGAAACTCCCTTGTATAACGCGGCTCGTCTTACCTTGATGAGTTCAACGAATGGCCTCGCGTCATCGTCACAACCACGAAGCACAAAGTCAAATACCTCCGTCGCCTCTCGATGGTTTCCCCGCCCCAAAAGAGCAAATCCCTTGGCGACGTGAGCTATCAGAGGCACATCAGCTTCAATAGAATCCTTGGGCAAACAGATTCAGTTGACCCGTCATGAAAGAGGGAACGGAATTTACCTGTTTCATCTGGGAATCCTCCAACGCTTCATCCCATTTACGCAGTCGCGCCCGAACAAGAGCGCGGTTAACGAGCGAATACATGATAAACTCTGGGCGATCCGAATGTGTGATTTCCTTTGACAACATTTCCTCGGCCACTTCCAATCTTCCTTGCTCCCATGCGTCATGCACTGCTCTGCTCATATATGTGAACTATATTTCAAAGCCACAATCAATGAGCGACGATATGAGTCAACTAGATCAATCACAATCAACTTACGGGATCCGAGTGTCTTAGCGAGGGAGTAAGACGCTAAGAAGAGGGACATAAATCAGTTTACCAAGGTTGCAGAGCACATTAAGATGCTTACATGAAAGAGGTAGCACATCGGAATAATATCGGAGACGCTCCCAACAGAGATTTTCTTGTCCTTTGCTCCGCAAACGAGTTGGCGGTCATCCGGTGACATAGCTACAGCCAGCACCTCGCTTGGTTGATGGAAAGTGGGGTGGATTAATTGACGTGTGTTAACGTCCCAGAAGTTGATGGAACAGCCCGAAGCTGAACAAGCAACGAGAAATTGGCCGCTATTAGATAGGCAAAGAGATGTCACGGAATCAGAAAACGGATCCCTCAATCGTGATGTGATTGATTGAGTTGTGATGTTGAAACAATTGATTGAACCACGTGGACCTCCGGCGAAGAGCTGTTGACCGTCACGAGACCAGGCGAGCGAGTAGGTAGGTCTGCTATCGGCCGAGAGAGATGCTAGTTGGTCACCAGTCCGACCGTGCCAAATGCGGATTGAACAACAATCCCAGCCAGTGCAGGCTGAGGCGAGGCGACCACCCATAGGAGAAAACTTGACGGATGAAACCTGTGATTCCGGATGTCTCAACGGGCCTGCAATAAGTGTCCAACTCTTCCCCAAACTCCAGATGAAAACTGAGCCATCTTCCAATCCGGACGCAACGCATGACGAGTCAGGTGAGATGTCCAGCGCTGTAACACTCCTGTGCTGCTCAGCCGACTCGCCGACTTTTTGGTGACTGACTGCATCCCAAAGTGTCACCTTGTGACCGACTCCTCCACTGACAACCCACTTTCCGTCCTGCGAGGCGGCCACAGTGCTCACCGCACCATCGGACTTCATCGTCAGTCCTTTCTCGCTCCAATCGCTCACCCTCCATTGTCGAATTGAGCCATCCTTGCAGCCGCCCACGACATACTCTCCGTCACCGAGGAAGGCCAATGAGGTTACTGGGCCTCCCTGGACGTTGATAGGGCGCAATTCTAGATTTTGATTCGTGTGAGATGCTACCAATTGGTTTGCAATGCATACCATTCTCTCCCTTCGATCTGCCCTCTTCACGAGATGAAGGTGATTTGATACCATGGGGTTCTTTGCCTCGACGTTTTGAAGGTTCTGTAACGTAGCCTCAGTTAGAGCAAAGATAACGGATTACCAAACGTCGAGAGACTCTTGCCTCCTGGCAACGACTCTGCTTGAGGCACGTTTTTCTGTTTTCGAAACAGCCCAAGCCACGACATTCTGAGAAAAGTTGGGTCTGTTCAAATGGAAAAGGGAGAACTGTGACTCAAAGCTATTGAGCGCCCTACATGCACCAGTGATCGTTGGACGAGTCGAGTCCGAGCTGGAATAGAGGCTAGACCATAGAACTCCAAAAGAGACAATTTCCGAACAGACAGCACAACTGCATCCGAGGGACTCGTGGTCCATGCGCACCAAGAATCGCCGAACAGCCTGTGACTGAGTCGGATCTTCGATTGCTTTCAGCTTGCTTGGCTCCCGGTACTTTCCATGCACCTTCTGTATGGCCGTGACCTAATTGAAATGAAGTGTCTCCATTTCGTCCTGAACTTGGTTAAACTTGCCGGACCACTCGGAATTGAAATCCGAGCTAGCCTACCATTCATTCCATGATCAATTACATGCTCGTGACTAGCAGAAACACTCATATGCATAGCATGAGGAAGTATACTGTACAGGGGAGATATAGGAACACCAACATCCGAGTCACTAGTGCTCCTGTGCAATACAAGGTATGAAACAGATCGTACGGCGTCATTTTCGGTTCCTTATATCCTTCATACGTCTGAAGTGGCACTGTCTCCTTCTCCATCTGAAGTGGGCCTGTCTTCTTCATCTTCATCTCCTTCTCCGTCTGAATGGTGGTCGTCGACCGCAGGTCGCGCAGCTTGGTTCGAAATGGCGATCAGCTTTTCGCGGTCAGCGGGATCGTCGGTGCGTTCGAGGCGTCTTCTAAAGGACACGGTGAGATTGGAAATAATCTCAGGTCGGTTGGGATGGTCCTCTGGCATAACCTGCAACGCTTTCTCCATCGTAGATATCGCTCTGTCGAGTTCAGCCAGTGCATGGACACAGTGAAAGCGCCGAAAGTATGCCTGACCCAAGTTGATGAGTGTCCCGGGCCGGTCAGGATCGATATCTTGCAGTAACTGTAGCGATTCCTCCATCATGACAATCGACTTTTCCAGATCACCGAGGTCTCCGGTTTGTTCGAAGCGATCCAGGGGTGAGCCACTCAGGTCGGTAGGATCACGAACGCGTTCCGAGCGCCTAAGGAATGACACGCCGAGAATGGCGAATACCAAGCGCTGACTAGCAGAAGCTAGTATCATAGACTCCTCATGGATCGTGATCGATCTCTCCAGGTCGCCGAACTCGCCACGAAGCTCAAACCGTCTGAACAACACCAAAGCAAGATTATGCATCCTCTGAGGTTTGTCGAAGTAGTCGGATGGAGACTCTTTAATCGCTGAGTCCAGATGTGTAATGAGCTTGTCAAGGTCGACTGGGCTACTGCTGCTTATACTTTTGCATGTTTCGCATGTTTGGAGGACGAGCTCTGCAGCTCGGTGTTCGTGGCTATCTGAAGGACAGGAAATCTTGACTTCGGCCATAAGTGTCTTGACCTCCTCGGCAACAGACGCTTCGTGTCCCTGCTTGTCATAACAATGTACGAGGGCTTGCGCTAGGTAGACCAACGTCCCCGGTCGGTCTGGATCACCAGGGCGACACAGGCTGAGCGCTTCCCGGTACAGCGAAATCACCATGTCAAGGTTGGCGTATGTACCATTGGTTTGGCAATTAAGAATTCTCGCCATGGCCAAGTTGCGCAATACAGCAACACGACATCCATGATTGGGGGGACAGATATCCCGAGCGAGTTCCAAGTGTCGAACGGAGATATCCAGGTTTTCTTGAGTTGGGTCATCCTGGTAACGGAGGAGGGCCATATGACCTAGATCTGTTTCTTGTGCGATCTTTGAAGCTGCTTCCCACCCCACCTAATAGAATATTGTCAGCAGCGCAAATGGTACCCCCAACCGCGTACGGTTTGCTTACATTGGTATCATCTCCACAAGACAAAGCGGCTTCCATATAGTTTAGCTTCCGTCGTTCTACAGTGATGAGGAGCGAACTACGGGATGTGTCTCTACCCTCCCTCGGAGAGAATGTGATTACTGTGTCAAAGCTGAGCATTCAGCAATACACCAAAAACGCATGCTTACGGCGAGTGTTGTCAAGCCATTCGTCAACGCTTTTTTCTAGACTGTGAACTTCTTCTCCCTTTCCTAGCATGGGAGAAAACTCGAAGGACGCGCAAACTGATATTCGGACATTAGTAGACGGTTCTGATGGCCTAGAAACCATAAGTGTCCGCAGGACGGAAATAAGCGATCAATGAATATCTCACAACACGACCACATCATCCCATTCAGTGAACCGGTCGCTGATTCGCACTTCCTTGTTTTTAGTTCTTCTCTGAGCGCCATCGAACTCGACCAATACACAAAAACCAACGGGCATTCGCCTTAGACTCGCAGCGACGTTCTCCGCCCGGATATCTGCGTGATCGTTACGCTTCTGCAGGCTCACTGACAACTAATACATACGTGTAATGACGACCTGCAATTTCTCTTTTGATGGCAGAGGATGCCAAAGGCCCTCGTGATTGTGAGTGGATTCGTGGTGAACACCTGGCGAATGGTCATCCCCTGAATCTGATTTACGAGCCCCCTTGCTACGAACAAAACCTTGTCAGCGACGAAGGTCTTTGCGAACGGGGTAGACCCACATTTTATGTTGTAATGATACGGTACCTAAATAGTAAAAAAGGATGAGCCATGACACCTACTCACGGTACTGAACACTCTACCATACTCGGACGGCGATGTCGGGCAGTAATTCTCCGTCAAATATTGTTCGAGACGTTCTGTTTGGGCGAGGTCTTCTAGGGTTATCTCTCCCTGTAGGGTTGGAGTCTGATATGAACGAATACTAATGTTATGGCGACGAACCGTCTCGATCATACTTATCCACTCGCTATCATGCATAACTGCCGCCAGAGCATCAGGATTCTAGTAAAAAAAGATCACCATAATTTTATGTTCGACGACTGGCCCCACATACCTGTTTTAGTAGAAATAGGTTGATGGCATCAGCAGGGTGAAAGGGCTAGCAATGGCAACGCACTCAGCATTTTCAGATGCGACAGGCAGATAACATGATGACTCACGGGTGATAACAATGGTAAGTGTTCGATGGTTCCACTCTCTTTCGCCCCACGGCGGAAGTGGTTGGCTTGCTTCTGGCCAAACAGCTGCTTCAGAAACCTCACACAATAGCAAGGTTGTCGAACAGCGGGCGAAGGCACAGACTCGACCACAGCTTCAGGTTTATGAACCCACCATCGCCATATATCCTCTTTTACTGCAATCTTGAAACCGCTGATGTAGACCGTTTGGTTTGCGTTCCCCATACTTCGAGGACCATCACGATAATCAACAGGAAATGAACAATCCCAGCCTCGACCAGTTGTATTGCCACTTTCACTCTCCAATCGCGGTACCTTGATTGAACGGCTCGCCAACTCGGAGGGGTCATTGAATGATGCAAGGGACCAAGAACGAGCTTTATAAAACCCGGTGATGAGGTAGAGTGAATATGCCTTCATGCTCTCACCATAGCGATTCCACGCAATTCCGTACCATTCCAGGGCGTGATTCATCGCTACTTCGCGAAATTCCTCTTTGAACCGCAGGTCGTGGCATGTCGCCCCGTGTGGGAGAATGAGAATAGCACCTTTTGCACAAGTAGGAACAAACTCATAGTCGTCAGGCCTTTACACGAGAGTATCAATATTGATGAATCCTTTCCGAGTCATTGTCACTCACACACCTCGATGAAGGTTGGTTAGAGACCCGTGTTATGCCGGAGGACATGATGACACGATCTTGAGTTTCAGCATTGGCCCTGACATCAACTTCATCCATATCGAGCTCGACTGGATCAAATGAGAGGCCAGCAAGTATTTTATGATTGCGTTGGTGGAGCTCGCCATGCTTGGGGTTATGGCAAATATTAAAAAGGACGTCGAAGCTACCCTTCTGATCAATGACGCCGACATCGCCAATTTGAAGTCCATCCCGTTGATACGTCTGTGGAAGGGATGTGCTGGGCTCGGGAAACCACAAGGGATATCCTCGGTTGTCTGAGAGACACTTTGCATAGACACTTTGGGGGGTATCGGCCATTGTTCCCGAGTGATGGCTTCAATGGTTCCGCTGCCCAGTGCCGCCGCTGAGATGAGACGTGCATGTGCTGGCGATTCCCACACTACAGGGAGCCTATCTGGACTGAACCAAACACTGCACAGGTTGTTGAATGGTTTAGCATGACTTCCAGAGCCACATCTACTGCGTTTACGGTAGCTTAATTAGTTCTGTTATCCGCTCCTCTCCGTGTCCTCCACCAGGTTTGCTAATAACCGTGAAAGTGCAAAGACGTGCACTTCGCAAATGGCTGAGAACCAAAATTCATGCTCGGAATTGTGTTCTTTGATGAGGTTATGCGCCAGCTCGTGGGCAACTACGAAGAACCTGGATTCAACGACCATATCAGCGGCACTGGGAGAGAATGATACTTGGGCAAACGGGCGTGACACACCACGATACTTGGGCTTGCCGCGAGCTACCTGTCCGAACATCTTGGTAGTCTAAGTTGTCCAACCAGTTTCAGTATATCTACCATAATAATCCTTCAGGGTGAAGCGATACTCACGCCATGCTTCAAAGTATCGCAGATTAAGGAAAATGCGCCCGTTTCGATTGAATGCAATAGGGCCTCCAGTAGCGTCATAGAAGACATGTAACAGTGGCAACTCGAGATCGTACAGCTTAGCGACAGGTGTAAGAATACTGACAAAGCGAACAAGCTCGTCATGCTTGTTGGTCATGAACGTGCCGGCATCGGGATCATCTACATGTGAACGATTTTCATCGTTGATGGTCGTCAGATCCATAATATTGTTTGAAAGCGATTTACCTTGGCCAGTAAACACCTTTACATCCCCCTGTTTTCCTGGCCCGCCCTACATGTAAGTAGTAGAATAATGACGCGGCCCCACAACTCACCACGACATTCCAGTTTTCCGACCTGTCCAGATACATCACAGTAACCCTCGCTAGGGAACTCCCTGATTTTCTCCACCTTGTTACGATGATGGAGAAGTTTTCCTCCTTCTGGATTGCATGCTTTGATTGCCTTGCTCACATTTGCTCCTGGAGACGCATGAATAAATATCGGCGTCGCTATATGTTCTCGCGAGACTCACGTATATAACTCTGAGGTATCGCTTGATGTGAAGTCCTGAAAGGATGATGAATGATGAAAAAATCATTCATTGATCGATCTTACCACAAATGCTGAGGAGATAGAGCACTTTCAGTGACTTCTGAATGCCGTGCGCGAGGCATAAATCGACGTCTAAAGTTTTGGATCGGGCCGCCGCGGGCTTGGTCTGAGGTATGGTCGCCAGATTGGTGTGGTAGTGCCACTGAAGGTATATTCCCTGACGGGGCCGGGGCACTAGTATCACCAGGTGCGAGGGGATTTGCAGAGGGCCCAAAGCTTGTAACAACAGTACCAGGATCTGTCGTCATGGCGGGCTCTTCGGATGCCTGATTTGCAGGAGACAAGGCTGCCGTCGCCTGTGGAGCGCTGCGGCCGTCGTTTTTTACTTCCATCAGTTTATCTGGCTGTTGATCATGGTGCTGGGGAATCTTGCCAACTACGGAAGCAACATGAGCTTCTTAGTCGTCGTGTTGGTAGGCAAAAGCATGCGGGACTGACCGTTATATCCTCTTCTTTTCAAAATTTCCAGTGGCGTGGAGAGAATTGTTGCCAAGAGAAGAGTGTCGTTAGTTTTGGCCCTTCCAAACAGTAGCTGGCATAGAGACGTTGCGATCCTATCTCGCATCAATGAGTACCTGAAAGAAGACCACAGGTGACTCGTCTCGACTCACTCATACATGTCCGGTTCCGCGTTCCCTGAAAGCCACAATTCAATCTGCCCCTCATCATCATACTCTGCAGCTGCCCAAGCGTCCTGTATTCGTGTCACCTCGCTGCGTCCAATGGTAAGGGTTTTAGACACGATTAAATTCCTGTAGACCTTGACTTTGAAATTCTCGTGGCTACTTGGAACACGGATCTGGGCACTGGCATTCTCACGAAGGAACAATGGGAGCCGCTCAAGGATCAGTGACTGAACTTCACTAGAGACCTTGGTGTCTTCCATTTCCTTCGATGCTTTGTACTTTTTCTGGACTGCGTGGCTCAGCCGAGGACATCCTAGGGACACATAAAGGTCTGTCACACGCTATCAGTCCAGTCCAGTGGAAGATGAAAATAAATGTGTACCTTCTGGTCCATCTTGTGGCACCACAAAGATCGCGTCTCCGAAGAGTTGGTAGGAATCCACATCATCAGCGATGAAAATCTCGCCAGGTTCTCGCAGTTCGGGCTCGTATTCCCAATCCTCTCCTTCTATGGTTTTCTTGCGACGGACCCCGAGCAAAATCGGCTTGGACTTCATCTCGCTTAGTGTAGGATTGGGAATATAGCGGATCCGAGGGGCAAGGCTTTTCAGCTCTGCCAAAAAACTTATATCCGCGAATGAGCCTCAGTTCGAACGCATGTATGAATCGTTGACACCTACCCTCTCTGTCCTCCCGCAAGATCATAGAACCGTTTTGGGTCTTCCACCAAGCTCTCTACAATATCTGTCACAGACGGCTCATTCTTCGCGCCGCACGCCGCCAGGAAGCGGTTCGCAGTTGAGCCAAAATTGACGAAGACGAACAACCTTTGGTGAAATTCATCTTTCGCTACCCCGGCCAAGTAGCACTGGGCAGGAGCTAGGTGTTTCCGATCATTGGGAGATTGTGACCTTGTCGGAACTATAGGCAATTTAGAGAGTCTGGTAAGGTCTGGCTGTAAAAAGCCTAGAAGGGTATTGGAACACTGCGCAAACCAAGACGAAGAGAAGACGCACTTGGAATACACTCTAACAACGCTTCGAACCATTGGCGGGCCTTCTCATCATCAGCGGGTGGCGTGCTTTCCAATATTCGAAAAAGCGTAGATGCGGATGGATGTTGCTGTACACCAAGTTCAGTGACGGGATCTTTTCGAACAAGATCTTGCACAACGGGAAATCCGAGCGCCTTCCACCGGGTGCTCAAAAATACCTGAAAGATTATATTAGCAGGAAAAACATGTTCAGAAAAGGCTTTATACATCTCCCATTTTCGCTAGAAAAGGGCCCTCCACATTTTCTGCGGGTATAAAAGCGGTATCTCGGAAGTTGTTTGGATGATAGTGTGAATATTTCGACCGAAGGTTGTCACACAAATATCTGAAAGCAGCCGTCCTGACGGTGGTATCTTCGACAGTACTAGACAAGTGCACAATCATCTGCAGAGACGGATAACGACGTAAACCAAGGCGATACAGCAGTTCGGCTGGATAGGATATGGTCAAACTGTGTTACGTTATGATGAATTCGACCGCTTACCTTCATCTGAATCATTCCGCCAACCGGACCTCCCATCCCAGTCAATCACGGGCAGTTGAAGTCGCCGGAATTCATCCAGAGGTGGGTAGAGATCGAGGGCACGTTTCTTGTCATTGTCTCCTTGTGCGCCTTCCGCAGTGAAAGCCTCTAATGATTCCAGCTTGGAGAATTCGTCCGGGGTTAGCGTATTCTGTACTTGAACGAAATAGCCGATGAGGGCAGATATACTCCAATTTCCGGCTTTTACCATTCTATGTGCACTAGATGAGCGACGACTTGACAAACGGTTATATCCCCTTACCCGTCCAAAAGAAGCTCAGGAGGAATACGTCTTCGAACACCAATATATGAAAGGAACCCTTCCATATCTCCCCTGGTGGCCCTAGGGATCCGAACAATTGGCAGGCCAAGATCTCGAAACAAATTGGGGTTCGTACTGGGAAGGAATGACTTCTCTGGGAGGCAGAGGGAAAGGAGGCCATGAGTGTCCGTAGGAATACATTCCTTGCCTCTGAATGTTGACCTGGCTACAGGACGTAACGCCTCTGACGGCAAGGTCCATACACCAGAAACTATACTTAAAACACGCTCGGCCCATGGGATTGATCGAGTGATATCATATTCTGGATTGGCCGACATGATCTCTGGTTGCGAGATGTGATCGAGCCAGTCCGCAATAGTGAACTCTTGCCAACCGAAACTCCTGAGGTCCGCAGGAGTGAATTTTTTGGTAATATCGAGGGAGATCAGCGATGTAGGAAGTGGGCCATCCAAGGGGGCATACGCTCCGTGAGACTCCAAATCAAGGAAATATTTGACCGAGGATAGCGGAAGAACGGTCCCGTTTGCACAATCAAAGGTAATCGTATTCTGCAGCTGAGCAGTATCGCGCGCTAAATCATCCTTCGATTTCCTCCACCATTGAAGACAGGCAATCAACTCTTCTTGGGTAAGAGCATGTTTTTGGAGGTCTTGTAGGACATCCAATAACGTTATAGGTGAAATCTTGTGTTGGTCAGGCAGTGCCTCGATGAAACGTAGACATTCCTTGACGACATACTGGGGGAGCGTCGGTAGATATTTGAGGAACCTCGTAAGGGCAATGTCGCATTTTTTCATCTCTGACGCTGAGCGAACCCCTGCAGATGAGAGAAGTCTCAGAGGCACAGTGGAGCATGAATAGAACGCTTTCTGTAGCATTTGCGCAACTTTCTCTGAGGGAGTTGAACGGTGGAAAGTGAAGAATTTAAGAATGTGGAGGAATTGCTGATGTAACGCGTCTTGCAAATCTGGTGGTGGTCGGAAATCTGGAGTACCATCGAACCCAGGCATTCCGTTCCACGCGTCTTGAATCTTGGAGAGTTCAAGCTCATATACGGCGCGGGACAACAAACCCCCAACATATAATAGCTCCTCGTTCCAGACTGGCACCAACAAAACATCAGTTGTGTTGAAGTCGGAAGAAAGGGGCACTCACTAGCAATGTTTCTATCGCTGGAGAATTGTCAGCGGCTAGTAGACGCTACTGTAGGAAGGTTTGCCTACATGAAATCTATCGATTCACGCTCCACAGTAGAAATGAAGTACGAAGCCATGTGACCGCCCATGCCCGTCGTTTGCGCGGTGGCGTGACCCTAGAAATCAACTTCAGGTGAAGGCACGTCACGTCGGATGATATTGACACAAACAATGAATATACGGGTGTGCGTAGCCCTGGCAATAAGTCAGCTAAAGCGTTCATGAACAGCTATAATTTTACGTACCCATTCAAGTCGGCACGAAGTCCTTGGAATACGGGGTCACACATACTAGGTAGATCCCTTTGATCCACGAAGCTCTGATCATATTCGTGCTTCCCAGTCTTTACATACTTCTCAACGAACTTGCAAAAGGATAAACAGGTCAAGGTGCTCACATAAACTAACCCATATGTGAGCCGTTTCGGTGGCTGCTTCTTTGTGGATCGTAGCAATTCCGCTGTAAGCTTTTCGCTCAACTCCACTTTCACCACTGCAGTGAACAGAGTAAGATCAACTGATGTTTTGTGCTGTACCACCGTTTCACTATTCGGCTGAGGTGGTGATTGACTAGAAGATACGTCTCCCTCATCATTGGACTCGGTAACCCCCTGTGGTAATTTCCCAGTCCACATAGAGTATATCGTATGGTCTACCTCCGCTTCGATCGTCATCACTAGTTAAATCTAGTCACTTGCATCTACATAACATGAGCATAAATCAACTTACAATGACATTGAATCTTTTCCACATTCATAACGCACAAGGGACTAGAACGCTTTAGCTCCGCAGGAATACCAACATTTTCGACGGCTCCCTTCAGCTTCTTCTTTATACGTCCGATACAGTGTTCGTCAACAAACACTCCGATTTCCCTTAAATTGAGCATAAACGTGATTGAAGATGCGAGAAACCTAATCAAATCCAATGCTGGCGGTACGGAGCCAGCCTCGCGGAGAGGAATTTCAAATGTCGTCCATGGATCTGAACTCTCCCTCGCAGGGAGTTTACCGTGGCGAACGTATAGCTAATATCAAAGTGAGAAATAGTTTCTGTTAAGCAATGGTTTGAATACCTTATCTTCTTCATCTTTCCAGTAAAATTGCATCCCGGAACCTATGGTGATGTCTGTATTTATACGGGCGAGGCGAAGGGAATGAGATCATACCTCCAGAAGATACGAATGGACGATCCGTAATGGAAAATAGGCAATAAAAACCTGCGAACGGTATATTTACAAAAGGACAAGTCGTGAGAATACTCTCTGCCCACCAACGCCAAAAGCACCGATTTTCCTTGGGTCAGGGTTTCCCGCAGCTGATTTAGTGAATAGATGAGGAACCGTCAGAAGAGGAAGAATAATCGACACACCGATTCTCGGTAATCGCTTCCAATCTTGAGTTGTGAACGGTGGTCCATTGTTTCTGTAGGTCCATTGTGTAACCTTTCAGGGGTATGGTCAGGAAAATAGGGCGGATACGAGAGAGGTTGGCTGCCGATACAGTAGTAGACTTCAGGTCAGGTAGTGCACCAGATTGATTTTCTCTCCGCTCTTTCCGATCAAGGTACGCTGCAGTCTCAAAGTGAATCTCAGCCACCTTAGCTCGAGCATCATCAGAGTTTTGAAGTAATTCTCGGAATACTGACAAAAAATTAGAGGAAGAGGTGGCCAAGTATACAGTACGTTTCTTACATGTGAACTCGCCGGAGTAGCGTGCCAATACTTTGTCAACCAACCCACGCTGGTCGATCTCGACCGGCTTATCTATCCAAGTTGGCCACTGGAAAATTCCGAAGTAACTTTAAGAATCAGGACGGCAGTATGATCATTGTAGAGCACACCAATTCTTCACGGGCTTGCATTCGGACTTCGTTGGGCTTACAATCGACTTCTTCGAAAAACAAATATTCAGATGGCCAGTGTTGGAGGGTGGGGAATGAAAGTTCAGCTTGGGGCCCGTGCTCTTCCACAGGAAGCAACTGGCGCTGCTTCCGCGGCGTAGACCTTTTGAACTTCGCCACGGTAAGTCCCGTGACTCTTACAATGTGTATGGAACTTACGGTATCAGGGCCGTTACTACATATCAGGTTACTATCAAATCTAAGTTTGTTTCAGGTTTTCGGCTTCAGGCTAGTAGAGGTCACATATGCCCTCCAAATCTTGATGTAAGTTCCCTGGCAGGCTTTTCCAGCTGACGCAAACGCAACATAACTACTGGTATACAGGGGTTGTGATAGTATGCCTGCACCTACTATGAGTAATCCAAGTGAACTATGATTACTACAAACTTGTTATATCAGTACATATGTAATCTATAGCGCAGAAGTGTAAGACCCGGCGTGTTGGGCCACCGTTCTGCCATGGATCACAGAGTAATTCTTCTCTGTAGCTTGAAACCATGAA
>JBBPLP010000579.1:0-17139 GCA_038089875.1 Fistulinella prunicolor
CCCATGTCTGGATCGTAATGTGGTCTAAACATGCACTCGAGCCCATTCCGGGATGTGTCACCGACGAAAATCCGGCGAAATACGAGGTTGTTACTGCGGGGGATTACGTAAAGTCACGCCTGGAGGCGACCTACGCGCACTCCAAAGGGACGTCCTAGTAAGCATCATGGTAGCGTGAGTAAACGACCCAGTGGCGGAATACTAGACTAGTCCTGTGAACTGCGTAGTACATACAACTTCCAGCGTATTCGCGCACGCCTGTGCCTCATTCTGTCAGCATCGGATATCGCAGATCCACCAGATGAGAGGTTGACAATGTGAGGCTAGTCAAGCGTGTCGTGATACATACCAGACATTTACGTGGCACCGGGAGCCATTCCGAAGGTACCTTGCGTTCACTTGGGATTCCGGGCCATCGCTTCGCCTCGTGAAATACAAATAAATGTGGCCAGTGCGAAGGATGCAATCTCCGACGTGGCAGCAGGCATACGCATAACATTACAGAGAACCAAATATAGTATTCCAGCCTCCGAGATCGTTGAATAGATGAGCATAGTCATGTCTATGAAGGGGTGACATTATCTGTTCGTGTCGCCAAGAGTAGATGAGAGATGACGAAGACCAAAAAGAAGAAGAGGGATCCTAACTTGGTTGGTGATCCCGCACAAGGGGAGAGGGGTGGGGGGTGGGAATGAGACGCGGCGCGTGCGACCAGCGTTCAATACGAACTCGCAACTTGACCCACTCTCCCCCCGTCGATCAACCAGACAGCGCCATTGACGTATCCACCCGCGCGTCCGGCAAGAAATAAGATCGGGCCCGCCATCTCGGCCAACGTTCCCGGACGACCGAGAGGGACAGTTCCGGCGAGGAGCGCCGGCGTTAAATGTTGCGCGCTGGTCATTTCTGTCAAGCAAAAAATCCCTCAAGGTCATGCCCTCTTTTTTTTTTTAAAAAATGACGGGTGCGTACCGCTGGGCCATACGCCTGGCTGTATACCACGGTCAGCAATGCATATTGGTCGAGGAAAGGGATGCACGTACACATACGACGTTACTTCGAATGTTCCAATCGGCGAGGAGGTTCGCCAGTAACTTCCCGAGGTGTGTGCAGGCATGTTTTGCCAGCGTATAGGAAATGGAGAGGACGCGCGCATCCACTCTGAAAGAGCCAGACGAGGATACCGTGATCACCTGAGAGGTAGGTAGCGGCAAGCCTTTCACCGAGGCGGCCGGTGAGGCTGCGGTCGCATCGACGGGGAGAGGTGAACTCGTACAAGTAGGCGAGGCTGGTAATGAATAATATGGCGTAGGGGGCCCAAGGGACGCTGTCCCTCGGCACAAGTCGTCCCCGCCGGCAGCATCGTTCGCCGGGCTCCTCCGTTTCGTGGCCCATATAGGGGGCAATGCGCCCCGTCTTAAATTTCCAAAGTGGAGCAGCTCGAGAAAGGCCACCGTGGTAAAGTAGACCGCGGTCACGTTCGTTTCGAACGTCTCTGCAAACCCAACAGGATCGCCCGTATTCCAGAGGGTATCCTGATATGATTTGATGGAGGGACTCGTTTCGTCCCTCGCACAATCGGCCTCGTCGAGTGGAGACGGTAGGTGGGGTGGCAGCAGATTGCGCGCTATCCCGGCATTATTTACGAGGAGATCGATATAGCCATGCCGGGATTTAACCGTCTGTGCGATAGAAAGGAGTGATTCTCGAGAGGTGATGTCACCCTGAAGAGGGATTATCCTTCCGTATCGCTATACGAAGGGACCTTAGGGGCTCTGTGAGCACAGTAAAAATATGACGAACACTGTTTTCCGCGGCAGCCTTTTGCAAGACGTCGAGACGCCGTCCGACGATGTACACCGTGGCACCGTTGTGCTCTAATGCAGTGGCGATCATGAGTCCTATCCCTTGAACCGAACAGTTATGAGGACATTGCCAGAGACACGATACTCATGAAGCGACACCTGTTCCCCCTCCCGTAACTACGGCAACTTGTCCCTCTACGTTGAACAGACAGGATGGATCGGTTGAGAAACTCATGGTGGGGGGGAAGGAGAGATTCGGAGGAAGGGGACACGGTCGGTGGGTAAAAAGCCAGGCAAGGAAAGAATTGGAACTAGCGATCAGATAAGGCATTCAATCGTTCGTACCCTTAAATTGATTAATATTACCGTTACAATAACATGATACACAGTGACACTGGTTGACGGTCATAATGTCTTGTTCGGCGTCCCTGGGCTGACAAAAAAAGGTTACAGCGCTTGAATAACGGGATCTAAATTGGTGCTTCCAATCACGGAGCGTGCGACCAGTCCGCTCAGCACGCCGCCCAGTAGCAGATTAGTCTCCGAAAACGAGCAGAGTTTCACAGGTATTAGCGTACGACATGTGGTCGACTGAGCTCATCCCATTCATTTATACAAAAAAAAAGCTTACATCTCGGGGATAATTTTGCCACTCATCAAGTCCGTCCGAAGCGTTCCTTGATCATCGAATCAGCTTTATGTCACGCTGCTAACTCTACACCAATCGGTGTCTTCATGTAGAGGAGTGCTTCCATGACAACACCGTGATCCCGGGAATTCCCCACCAGACCCGGAACTTGTGTACAACTCCGGTACAAGTATTGAAAGGGCTTGGAATAGACTCAGGGGTTGAACGCAACTTGAATCATCCTTGACATGTATGGTATATCATGATCCAAGCCATACTCCTCCATCTACAAGCAACTTGAACCACACACTGGTTCTGTGGGAAGCGGAGAAGAAGGTATTCTATAGAAGCATCACGCCAAGCCCTCCGACGGCAGCGAAGATGTACGCCATCATTGACGCGTGCTTCTCCGCCAGACTCAATGAGCCAGACGTCGGAGAAGAGCCTGCCGCACTACCGCTTGCCGACGTCGAAGGCGACACCACCGTGGTAGTGCCTGCTGCGCTAAAGACTCTGACGTAACTGATCTCAAAATACGCATCGTCGTAGCCAGACGGTGGACCGATCACATAGTCGTTGTAGCAGACACCCGTGCATGTCTCGTTGAAGATGGCAGCATTCCCAGCTTTCGTGCGCATCATATGAGCAATTCCGAATCGGATACGTTCTCATTACTCACCGAAATCTAGCTAGTGGTCAGCATAGGGCCTATTTTAAGTGAAACAGAACTCACCTCCACAAAGGGTTATATCGAAAATGAGTTGCTGGGGTTGGAAGAATTGCTGAACGTTGCAACCCGTGGAGGGCCAATTGCCTACCGGGGTACCGAATGTGGATGTGTCAATTGTGCTCTCATTATTTGATAACGCGCTTGGGATTTGGGAACGCTGGAAGATCAGGGTCAAGATAAGCCGCGGTCATAATCAAGTGCACCAACCGGGAAGAACCATATGCTAAGTGGACGGTGAGAAATGAGCATGCCAAACGTGAGTAGCGTACCTAATCCCAGTTGCCGCAAACTCTGTCACAAATGCCCCACCACTCGAGTTGGCGAACCCCGCTCCGAACGACGCCGAGGATGGATCCATGACAATGCACCCTTCATTGTCGTTCGCATTGTAGGCGCAGTTGGTGCTGTTGACGATCGTCGACGTTTCGTTAGGTGAGACTTGCGTGCAACCCTGAAGATGGCAAATGTGAGAACATGCAAACGATTAATACGAAAGGTCCGAACAGGCTCGGTATGTAAGGACATTTGATTATTTGTTTGCAAATTGACACCTTCAAATGTATCGATTTCACCTCCTTGAGGCCATTGGACTGCTTGGCTGTGCAGAACATATTTGTACAACTTTTTTTTAGGACAAAGCGGAATGCCCACCTCCACCATGCAGGCCAGACCGAACACTAGGCGGACAAGTATAAGATGGTTGTTGTCAATCTAACGCAACTCGGTCCGGGTGTCAAACTCACCCCATAGGGCACGTGATACATGTCGGTCACCCACAAGCTACCTACAGCGTAGCTGTCATTGCTGGTGATCCGAACCGTGTTTCGTTTGTCATTATATGGTACCTAATTGCCGAGAGAAGCGTGGGGATGAGTACACATGGATGAAATGTGCGCTCAATATCCTCACTTGTGTGAAATTGTCAACTCTTATGAACGCATGCGACGTGGTTGGGTCGACATACGCGAGGTTGTCAGCAAATGCAGTCTGGGCAGAGACAAAGCTGCGCGCAAGTCAGTCGATGGTAGCATCGGAACGCCATCAAACGGTTACATTGCATCCCCATTCGTGAGGTTGTCATCTGTTTCAAACAAGCCATCGACATTGGTTCAAGAAAAACAGGAATGGACATACAGTTGTTATAGAACGTCCATGCGTCGAAGAAACTCGATCCATAATATTCAACCGCCAGGGAATACTGAGTTGCAGATGCATGTGGTAGGGTGGCAAGAACGGCCACGAACGGAACGATCCAACTAGTCGCCGGAGGAACGAGCATTCTTGGGACGCTAAGGCTGGATGGGTGGTTTGGATGGCCACCGCAGCCGCTGGTGATCCATATATACACCGTCGCGAGGTGGGCATCATCTTTACGTTTCCTAAGGGGATAAAAATTGGTGCTCGACTCCACTCGACCGGCTGCCAATAAGAAGACCGTGGTATGATCGCAGCTATTATCACCGAGTTGTGGCAGTTGCTCTTAGTCAGACCATTCTGAATAAATTTCGGGGACAACATAAGAACGTTGTGTACCGTACCTGAAGCTGGCGCGTTGACGTCCTGAGATCAAGTTATTCTTGGTCCAAAGTACGCACTCGGCAACCTGTGCTCGACGACATCGCAGAGTAGTGATCAGGACGATGGTCTATGCGAGTCATCATTGTGTCCACAACACATACAAGACAAAATCGTAATACCGAACGGTCATAAGTAAATTAAAAGAAAGTGGAGTACGCACTGCGGAACAACGCGAAAAGGTAACATGATGGGATAAAAAAAGAAACATGACGTGCCTCGAGGAGAACACGCTTGCGCAGTAAATTTACAAATCGGTTTGCGCCCCAGTTCATCATGCCATGCCCAAACCAGCATCGTCACGAACGACCCCCGTCTTTCCTTCAACGCCGTGGAAGTAGTCGAGCGCCTTTTTCGCCTTTTTCTCAAGTTCCTCTGCATGCTGAACTTCCTTCCCTCTGTCCTCCATCGCGGCCCTAAAGCGTTCCCGAAGATCCCAAGACGCGTATCGCAACACCTTGCGTGTTTCTCGGCTCACGCGTCCTGCATGTGCATTGACGAACAGCTCTTGTTCGGTGGCGCCATCCTCAACTTTAACAAGCGAAGCTCGAATCCGGCGGCCGATAGTCTTGGGTATTGTGCTGGGAAGCTCCAGAATGAAGTATGCCGTGGCGCCAAAGACCACTGCGCCAATGACGGGTGCTACCCATCTCCTCGCCTCTTCGTCCGCAAACAGCTCGGAGACGCGAACAACACCGTCGATGAAACCGCGGACGCCAATCACCTTGCCTCCAACCATCGTCAAAGCTCCAACACCCACCGAAAGAATACTAAGAGCCGTGCCATGCTTCTCTTCGGCTTCTGCTCCATCCGTCTTTCCGTCTCCAAAGTGCACCCAGAGGTGGTAGTTAAAGTCGAACAAATCAAGGATGGTCGTGTCCAGCATATTGGTACGTTGTGACAGACCTATTCCAAGATTGTATACACCACCTGCAACAACAGCGCTGGCTGTGTGTGAACGACGTACGAGGCCTTGTCTGCCCGGGCGAACGCTGAACATGGCCTCTGGCATGAAGACACGACGTGACCTCTCTACATCTTCTGGTAGATGTTGATCACCAAGGAGTCCTATCTTCTTAACACCGGAAGTGGTGGTAAGACGTGCTTCATCTTCTGCGAGCTTGACTGCGGCATCCAAACTTGCGAGTAAAGTCTTGCGTACGTCGCGAGCGTAGTCCCAGATGGCAAAGAAACCGGGGAAGCGAGGGAGGCTGATGGCATCATGAACTCCAGGTTGGCCACGACCAACCCGTTCAAGGGCAGCAGACAGGATAGCCTTCGTCCGGCTTGCAGTGGCGGACACTCCGTTTTCTTCGACAGTCTCAAGAGCATCTTCCAAACTCTCTTTTTCACTCTTCATCTTCTCAAACACCGGCTTGGCCCTCTCCAGGTCACCTTTGGCGCGATCGATGTCCATCTGAGCAACGATGGCATTTGCACCGACTAGGAGGTCGATGTCGGCCAAAAGCTTAGACAAGTAGGTTGAAGCAGGGTGGAGTTTCGACTTGGACCGCTTGACGAGGACAAACGAACGCAGAGATGATTCGAGGTCGTCAAAGGCAGGGTTGGCAGTGTAGGGACGAAGTGCCGCAGCGGAGTCGACAAAGTGAACGAGGTCCTGCGCATCCTCATGAGTGCCAGGACTGAACTCCTTTATTTGTTCGAGAACAAGCCGCTTGCACTTCTCCTTGTTCTTAATTTGCTCAAATTTGTTGACCACAATGAAAATGTATGCCTTCTCATTGCTAGCATTCCAAAGGAACTCTTTCGCAGACAGAGTAAAGTGGTTTTCTGCGGAGACGACGAAGACGACAACGTCAATTTCTTCCTGTCGAGTGAAAACCGCGGTTGTCTTGAGGCTATCCCGGTTGAGGCCAGGTGCGTCTATAAGGGAAATGTCGACAACCCCGTTGTTGAGGAGGGATTCGGCCGTAGCTCTGCTATCTGCCAAATAGACCTTCAGCCTTGGTAAATCACCTTCGTTGTCCGTCACGATGCTCTCCATATCAGCAAGAGACATGCGTGAGAATGTTGATTCGTCAGCGATGGAATATTGTATACCGTCCTTGAGGATGTGCACCTCCTCAACTCCGTTGTTTTCCGCTGCATCATGGACTTCACAAAAGGCGGTCGTGCAAGGCTGCTGGTCGACGGGCATTACCCCCCGTCGGAGCAAAGCGTTGACAAAGGTGGATTTGCCAGAGTTGAGATCTCCTGTCACCAAAACCTTGGATGAGGTATCCTCGACACGGACTCGGAGCTTGTCCATGTGTTGGATAGCGGTAGATATACGTTCATCCAGGAGGTTGGCAATGGATCCCTTCTCCAACTGGGAGACCAGGGCTGCGGGGGACGTCGAAGAACCGTGGGGGCCGAGTTTCAGATCAAGTCGAAGGACGGTGAAGTCTCCGGTTTTATCCGAACAAACCTCTGCGTCCGTCGAGTTCTGCTCCTGGACACCGGCGAGTGATGCCAACGTTACAGCGCGGGTAGAGCCTTGACGGAAGGGAGAATAGATGACTTCGGTTTGATTGGATGGGTCGTCGGCAAAGGTCAGAGAACGGCGAAGCGGGTTGGACCCATTGCTAGACTGCTCCTGAAGTGTGGGATATCGGACGACCCAGTCATTCTTGTTGAACTCCCGTAGGCCGGCTAAAATGCCCTTGGTTGCATCTATTGCGCCAAGCAAGCTAAAATGAAACCACATGAGGCTGATGTGTAGGCGAGTTGGAGAATGTGACTTGCTTTTCTTTTTGCTCGACGTACGCGTGCTGAACATCTTCAACCTTGAGTTGCTTGCCCGAGAGCGGCAAAGAGGTTTCCTTCACAGCTCGCATTGGCAGAGAAAATCGCCTGCGATTCGAAAACGAGACTGTGATGTCGTAGAGAAGGGCGAACGAACGACCTGGTTCCGCAGTCTACCGAACAAACAGAAGGAGAGTCGTTCACTTGAAGGATACTTAGTCATCTGTTGCTTAGTCATCATTCCGGCGGTAGTCGCCGATCTCACTCAGATGGCGGACGACGGTCAACGAACAAGTGCGCGAGGAATGTAGTACCATGCTGTTCAACCGTCTAAAGCTAACCTTCGCCATGCTCGGAGATGAATGGCGATAGTCTCTTCTTGAAGCCACCGGATTGGGCACGTTAGCCATCCTGTATTTTGAATCATTGTGGCTTCGTGGGAAGTGTGGGCCCGTCACCTCTCAATTCAAAACTCATAGCAAATTACCCGCCGAAGATGTCTACAATGCGTGTTGTATTGATTAAGAATGGAAAAGGTCCCATCGAGAACCTGTACATCGGCGATAGCGAACGGCCGCTTCCAAAGGGGGGAGAGGTGCTTGTCAAAGTAAGTGCATTCCTCGAGTCCACCGTTGATCGCCGTGATAGATGGCTGACGATGCGCTCAGATCGTGGCGTTCGGCCTGAATCGCATGGATTTGTCCCAGCGTGAGGGCATGTATCCAGTTCCTGCCGGTGCATCGCACATTCTTGGTGTCGAATTTTCCGGCGTTGTGCAAGAACTGGGACCTGGCGTTGCCAAGTGGTCTGTGGGCGATCATGTGTATGGTCTTGTGACGGGTGTACGCCTCTTGGAGGCTCTGATATCCATGACGATGTGATCTCACAAGTTTATTAGGGAGCATACGCCGAGTACGTTGTGTGTGATCAAGGTCTACTGATCAAGAAGCCCGCCCACTTGTCTTGGGTGGAGGCGGCAAGCATTCCGGAAAACTACATTACAGGTACGCTCGGCGATTCCATACCCGGTTGATAGCACGTCTACCGGACATCAACGATCTGATGATTCACCTCCATCCTATGTTTAGCATATCAAGCGCTGGTCAAATATGGCGAAATAAAGGAGGGTGACAACGTGCTCGTCCATGCTGCTGCTTCCGGTGTAGGGGTGGCAGTAATTCAGATTGCACGGGTTTGGGGCGCGTGAGTATTGTTGCAGTATACCGAGCTTGTGTACGTATGGGTCTTCTTCTAATCGCCACACAGGAACACCGTCACAGCGACGGCGTCAACCAGGGACAAGCTGGAATGGCTGCTTTCGATCCCGAATGGAGCCACCCATGCTGTGAACTATACCTGCGACGATTTCGCAGAACAAGTGAAGAAAACGACGAGCGGCAGGGGTGTCGATGTCGTAATCGATTTCGTCGGACGGACACATTGGGAAAAGAACATTGATTCGTTGGCAATTGATGGAAGGATGATTCTACTTTCAGCCTTGAGCGGTAAAGATGCCTGCTATCCGCGAAACTGTTATTAAAAGAATTACCATTCAAAGGAAGCGAGGTTCCTTCGGTCAATCTACGGCCGATCCTGTATAAGCGACTCAAGATCCAGGGATCCACGTTGCGATCTCGGAGTGTAGAGTATCAGACGGAGCTGATCAACAGGTGTGTCGACGTCCAGTCGAGTAGATAATCTATCCATATTATTTCCCAGTGCCGGTTTTGAGAAGATACTCGATCAAATAACAGGCGCGGAGGGGCACGGAGCGATCAGGATAAATGTTCACAAGGTTTGTATTTGTTTTCGGGTTCTTCCGAGTTGGCCCGTCGACCACGGAGGACTTGAACTGGAATGATTAGGTGTACGACTGGAACGAGATTCAACAAGCACATCGCGAAATGGCGGAGAACAAGAATAGGCGAGTGGATCTTCCTTGAGCATGGAAAGACGCTCAAGATGGTTTCCTTAGGGGGAAGACCGTCGCGATAGTTTCCTAGGCGAGCGACGGAGACGCGTCTGTAAGCACATCAACACAGAGACGTTTCCGACGTTGAAGAATAGAGACGGTTGTAAGTAAGTATATGTACTGTAGTAGGACTTGTCGGGATGCGGAAACGTAAGAGACCGAGAAGATCGTGCACTGCTTTCCGTTGGATGCCCGGTCAAGGTTTGCGGCGAAAGGCAGTGTAAGAAGTCCATTCGAGCTAAATTCCGAATGAAAAGGAATCCAAGAAGAAGCACGTTGACAGGACAACGGTCGAGTTAGTCGTTCGAGTCTTGACCACATTCCGCTCTGAGATTTGAATGGTGACGGCTGGGGCTCCTCGGGACCCTCGGTCGCCCGACTTCACCAGGTGAGGAGGTGTACTAACGCGCGTCCCACAGGATGAACCGAGACGAGATGGCGGTGGAGCCCTGGCCCTTGGCGCATATGAAGCCACGCACAGAAAGTACAGCCACCTTTGGAAAGGAACGTTGGATCTCAAGATTACCCGCTCCTGGCAGGAACGACCAACAACGTTCTGGCTGTGTCGTCACAACTCCTTCAAACCCGAACAAGCCTTTTTCTCGTGTGAACACCTCCGTGACCATGATCACCGTATCGGTCTCGTGTCGGTTCCGGCATCCTTACCTTTGTCTTTCTTGATTCTGTTTTCGTCACCTCCCCAGCGTCGTATGTGAGGCGATGTCTTTTGCAGCATATTTAAACCCCCATCCGACCAGGCTTCATCCTAACCCACAGCTCCCCACTGTTTTTTCTATGGACAGCCAACGCAACACGTCTTCCTCCCAACAGCACGCCGCCCACGGCCAGACAAAGTCTCCTCAGGACACTCAGTCCCAGTCGTCTCCCGACCCCAGAGGTCACTCCTATCCCCAGTCCAAACAGGAAGGTGCATCCTCGCGCAATGCAGTTAAAGCTGCCGCGAGCTCTGTGGCTCCCGTCTTCTTCTCCTAATCGCGCAATCCTACCTCGGTCACGCCTACTCGTCGCGTCGCCGCGTACATGCGACGCGCCTCCATCATCATTGTGGCGTCATCGTCATCATCATCATAATCTTACACCATAATCATGCCCTCTTTTAAAGGAGATACTGCCCGTTCGCGATGCTTGGTTTAGACGTCGTAAAGTCGTAGACGAGGTACATATATAATCACAACCATCTAAGGAAAGCCCCTCGTAACCCCTGTAAATCGTCTCTTTCCCACCGTACTGCCTGCTTTGTTACTTTACCGATCATTTTTAGTGATGTTCTCCCTTCTTGTGTAGCCACTTACTACTGTATTGCATCCGGCCATAACTCTCCAATGTCATCCTCGGATACTTTCTTTGTGTGTCAAAGAAACTGATTTGCTGCAAAAAATTGGCCAAGTCTGCAGTCAACTCCGTGGCGGATCGTCCAACTTGTATTCGAGCACTCCGTGTGACTCCCGATCCTAACAGAACTCGTTGTGGATTTCTTCTAGAGCGATTCGCACAGCTTCTACGTGGGCGTCTCCTTCTTCTACCGAGTAGTGCATCCCTTTCCTGTAACTACCGGGGTCAAGTACCAAGCTGCCACTTGGCGAAGGCGATGAGCAGTCACCGGACTGGACATCGTTCATGGGGCTACCAGTGCAAAGTCTCACGGACATCGCATTCACATGAACTGGTTGAGGCACGCTCACTGAGTGCACGAAGGAGTCGGAACGGACCAACCACGGTCTATCATCTCACTTGGTGGCCACACCGCGTCTATCCTTTAGTCTCGCGAAGCTGTGATCCTGTCCAAGGAATCGCTCTCGTTAATAATTCAATGGAGATCTATCCCCACTGGACACACGTTTCTCTTCCCAGTAACACCAAATCAAGCCATACATTTCCCAGACGTTGGCAAACCTACAAGTTGGCCCGAATCCCTGTTTTGAACACCCCTGTGATCAAAGATCCGGAACACTTTGCCTCCCACCACTCGAGGATGCAGTCGACGACTTCATCCTGACGCTAAATCAAGTGGTTAGTTCCATGAGGCCAAGAGCCGTGTCAAAAATTCTCACCCCAGTAAAGTTATGATCAGCGCCTTCCACAAGATGTAGGTTGTGCGTCCCAGGCGTCCTGGCTCCAAATGCTCGGGCGTATATGATGGCATCGTAACTACACATTGATGTAAGTGTTTTCTCCATACAGACCAGGAAGTCACTCACACAGGCACCGTCCTATCAACGAGACCATGTATCGTGAGGACATCTATGGTCGATGGAAATTCGTCCCAAACGATACCCGAGTTCCAACGCGAGAACTCCTCCAAATCATGAGGGTATATCTTTTGCACGACCGCTTTACGCGCGACCACCACATTCCATTCGTAGTATCCTTTGGTTGCAAATTCTTCCTGGTAGGCTACGGCACTATCTGTAGGCTGTGAATATCTTACCGATCTTTGGTATTTGTAATAATCACCGTATATTCCCTAAAATTCCAAAATTATCCGTCTGTGGGCAAAAATGGAACTAAAAGATTCTCACATGCATTCGGTGACGTCCCGACACATTGACCATGGCACGTACACGCTTCCCTTCTTCAGACGTGCAAAGCCAATGCATGCCAACGATGGAGCCGCGAGAATGACCGACGACCATGTCAACCTCATAACCATAGGTAGAGCGAAGGTAAGCAACGACTGTCACAAGGTCCTCGGCATCGTCGGAAAGCCCTCCCTGTCTCCACTGGCCCCCGCTTTCGTGATTTCCTCTGCGGAACTCGCGTTCAGCGACACCGAAAAGACCGCCAAACATTGATGCGTACCGAAAGTCAAACCTAAAAGAATCAAGCGGTAGCCTCAATGCAAGCCGCTTCTGAAACAAGTAATCCTTGTGTCTGACAGAAAGATTAACAGGATCAATAGAATGCTGAATTTATTGCGGCTCACCCCATTGTTCCATGCAGGATCTACGCATGAATCCTCGAGTCACATGATTATGTGGGGTTCTAAAGAGGAGGACCCACCAAGGCGATCTTTCTCCCATTTGTCGGCTGATGCGGTTCCAGCTGCTCTAAAACACCAACCAAAGTAAAGTTACCTGCCAGCGAGGGTATATGAAGTTTGGTGGATAATGTCATCTGTAAGAGGTGAAGGCTCAACTTACCGGCAAGTCAGCTGGACGAGTCCCGGTCCCAAAAATGGCAGGTGTAGTGTTGAACCCTATTACTAAGTACGTAGTAGCGCCGACCTCCTTCCGGCGAGTGCTAACTTGGTTGTCTGACCGATGAAACGATTGATTGGCTTGCACCTGTACCCACCGCTTCCTTGATCAGAGTGTGGCGGATGCAGCCTTATGGAGCACCCACATATGTCGCAGTCGGGTCATGTCGAGACGCTACTACTAGATGGCTCGAACAGGTACGGTACGCGAGAGAGCAGCGTCTGTCGTCGCGTATGCATCAGTCTGACACTGAAAGAGAGTACTAGCCCGTGCTACTGTCTTTCAAACTTGAACGTATCGCGCTGCGTCAGTAGAGCGGCCACGGCTTGCTATTTCCTATTGTTTATCGTCTCGGCTGCCACCTCTTGTCAGAGAACTCCATCGAGCTCACAGTCGGCCATCCCTGTTTGAGTTTGATCATCTCATGAAATGCTTGTCCGTCGCCGTGGCGCTCGTTGCACTTAGTAGCGTGGCTGCCAACGGACCTCACACGCAACCTTGGGAACTCGTCTTGCGAACGGACCCTCCTGACCGTCACTGCCAACTCGTCTCCCTTAGGCCGACACAGCTACGCAAAGATCTCATCTACCAGAGCGTCGTCAAGGAGGTCACTCCGATTCCCGTTCCCTATCCAGGGGCAAGCAAGAGCGTGGTTCGACTTCTCTCTCACGACGTACTCGCCCTCGCATCGCAAGCCCGGCTCCAATGTTCAAACGACATCTCTGCCTCGCTTTCGGGCCTTGTTCGCCGTTCCGCCCAAGTCCCCTTTTCGCTGGATGATGGTATCTCCGCAGCCGCTCGCGCTTTGGATGTCGACCTGCCGCTATTGGAGCTCATACCTCTGATCACCTCCGGGCCCGCCGCAAATCGCGTCGACCTCGCATTCTTTGCTGATGGTTGTACGTGTTTTGTTCCCGCTACTACTTTCGATGGGAAGCTGATGCCATCGCAGATACCGCCGCGGAACGACAGAAATTCTTGGACGATGCCTCTCGACTCGCACGTGATATATCGACGAACCAGACGTTCTTCACCGTCAAACCCCTGCTCAATTTCTGGGCTATCTTTACTCCCAGCAAAGAGGTGTCCAGAGTCCCTGTATGAGACTGTATTCCTGCTGACACCCGATGACAGAGCGGCATCGGTATTGGTGGGAAAGCAAAGGAGTGAGTAACGAAACGTCTCTTTGAGCCTCCCACACTAAAGACCCTTTCCGCAGCACGCCATTTGGTTTGTACAGGGATGGCACTGAACTAAGGGGATTGTATGCCAACAACTCCGACGTGGCTCTTGCTGCTTGTGCGTCTCTTGGTGACAAGTGCAATTACGCAATTTTGCTAGGTTGGGATCCGTTACTCCGTGCTGTTCTCTGCGTAAACTGAAACTGTTGCATGCGCAGCAAACGATCCGTTGTACGGTGGTAAGTGCGGTGCTTATTGAAACCGGACATGAGTGGACGTTTATCCCCTCCTCAGGTCTTGGAGGGGAATACACGTAAGGCTGTCGATGTCGACTGTAAGAGTGTTGATTTAGCGCAATTCCAGTACGACGACTGCATCGCTGGCTAATGGCGCTCTCGTTCTCCGCCACGAAATCGGGCATTCCATTATTGAAGTTGGCGAAGAGTATGACGGTGGCTTCGCTTATTTTGGGGTTAATGCCATACAGGATCCCCAAGATGTGACATGGGCACACTGGTTGACGCACGAGGACCATTCGCGTGTCGAGCGTTCCGTGATGCCGATGCAAGCGTATCCCTGGGCACTCCTTGACATCGAGAAGCCATGGTCGTTTACGTTCTTGTCGTCTGGGACATATGCCCACCATCTCCTCAAGTTCTCGCTGTCTGGGGTACCCCACGCCGATGACCTAGTGGTCTATCTGGACGGTGTTGATCTCGGGTGGGCGCCTCGGGACGGTATTGGCTTCGATAGATGGCACTACGACGACCTCTTTGATCACGCGCTGACCGAAGGCGAGCACGTGATCGAGTTCTCGCTCCGAAACAGAGGCCTCCATGGTCAAGCACAACTCTGCAGCGTCGAGGTTCTTGAATATGGGTCTCCTGAAGAGTGAGTTGTGCCTTGACATTCGTCCGACAATTAGTTGACTTCGCTCAGGTTCAACGCAACTCCAGGTTATTACAGCCTCTTTCCCACGTGCGTACGCTTGTGTTTCCGCCTTTCTATGATTTTGACGCCGCCATGTGTCCAAGATACGACCTTGACAACGAAACATCGTATCGTCCCACGAATAATGACTGCGTCATGCGTAGCACTGCCAAGCCCAATTTTTGCAGCGTCTGTTTGGAAGGGCTTTGGCTGTCGCTTCTTAAACGTGTCGATCTCATAGAAAGCATCCGCATGACGTGCTCGTCGTCAAGCAACCATGTGGTAGAAGTCGATCTCGTGAAGCTGGCTCAGTTCAGGGAACAACCTATTGAGAGCGTGGAGAGCTACACAATCAAATGGACAAGAAATGAACGCGTTCTTGAGGAGTTTACGAATCTCACCAAGGTAGAATTGAACGGCGCAGATAGGGGCACGTACCGCGTCGACGTAGCCTACACCATCGATGAAGTACGGTTAGACCCTCGAGGGTATCTGCATGCGAGCAGGACATTCGAAGTCGCTCCTTATGCTTGCTAACGATGATATTGTACACTACAAAACGTCTGTGTGTCTCTCAGTAGGCCAGTGGTTTTAACATTTGCACGTCAATGCAAAAATATAGTTTGTACGTTATGATAATGCGATCGGGATTTCTTTGAAAACCAAACTACCGCAGCGATAAAGTGAGCTCAAAAAGGCGAAAGATGAGCGATTCCGTACTACAAGCAGCATACTAACAAGAGTGGGGCAATCTTGATGTTGGAGGAGCAACGCGACACGCATGTGGCGGATAAGGAAATTCAATGAGATAGCTAGGTGTGGAGATCAAGAGTGAACGAAGGGCTTTCCACTCCGTCGTGGTATGTATGAAAGAAGGTATACCGTGATGAGCAAACAATCGGGAATCTTCATCACAAGAGGAAGTTGCAGTAGAGATGTGTCCAGGAGGAGCAACGGCAAGGTGGTCGCCTCGAACAGGTGATAGCTGGGTGAAGCAAAAATCAGGTAAAGGAAAAAGATTGGCGGGAAATTTGCTGAGAGACATGGAAACCCACAGTGAACAAGCAAGATTTACAGAAACAGCAAGGGCACATAAATACCCAGATATCCATTTAAAATCGCATAATGACGCATTTGCAGCACCCTGCATTAGCATCCTCGTCTTCTCATTCTTGCCGTCGCTCGGCACAGTTGGAAGATGGACGCTGGACGCTGATGGTAGGTACCTGTTGATCAACACGATAATGCGAGTAGGGTAACGGAGACTCGGAGAGTTAGGAGGCCTTTTGACAGTTTTCCGAGGATCTTGCCGAATGGGTTCTTCTAGCTTCACAGGCTGTATTACAAACTCCTGGGGAATCTCGACATGTGGTGGTGGAACCACGTCTTCCTCAGGAAGTGGGGTATCCTCCGAAATTTGACAAATTCGCTCATTTGTACCTCTTCGCTACGACATGGTGGCCGATATTTCGTGTAATCATATGCAAAGGTTCCCCGTTGCCTGCACGCAAAAGCCCATCAGTATACGGGCATACATCAGCAATTTAACAGGAGTCTAATTTCGTCTAATTTCGTCTAATTTGATACTTATGTGACTTAGCTGGCTCATGGCGACAAATTACATAATGATTTCATAACGTTTTGCACGCACCCGTCGCTTGAGACGCATTGAAATAAGTTCAATTAGACGATAAGACTCATGTTAAATTACTGATGTAATGCCACTTGTGCTTCAAGTTATCAGGACCCATGAGCAGTGCGACAGACTTTATCGGAGCCTCTGCTGACCTCGGTTTCGGACTGCCGTCTGCTTGCTTGTTTTGACCCTCTAGCCCCTTCTTACGCGCCACATTGAAGAGTACCACCTGCAGGTGGTCAGTGATGACCGGGCGCTACGGGATTCTCATAAAAAGTTGTTACTCGCCTCGTCCCAGTTGCCTGACTTTAGCATTGCGTCTCTGTCTGTATAGCGTCCACCACATCTTCTTCCGATGTCGGATATGTTGCGATAGAGTTCCATGGTCATCCCTACGTGACATTAGGGGTGGAGTCTTGACTTTCGATCTTGCCTTATTCGGAATTGAGGCGGTTGAAAGCGATTTGCGTATGACTGATCAGATGACTGCGATATAGGGGAACTTGCACGTAGTGTTCTTGCAGGTGGTCCTGGGGCTGGTGGAGTCATGCACGTTACCTCCATACCTCAAACAGGCATTCCTCGGGCCCGGTGGAGGGCCTGGGATCGAAATGACCGAGTTCTTGAACTCTTGAGCGCACTGAAGAGGTAGCAAAAGGTGTTACGAAGGAAGCGAGTTCGTGAATGATGCTAGAGGCTTCATGCTGCATAAAATCCAT
>JBBPLP010000580.1:0-17134 GCA_038089875.1 Fistulinella prunicolor
GAATGAGTTTTCCGTGGTTCAGGCTAACGCTAGTCGCCAGTGGTCGTTCGTCCATTCAACCCTCCTGTCAATGCCCCGAACGCTAATTTTGTGTGCTTTCTCTCCACGGGACAAACGACCTTGTCCAACGCAAAGTGATGGGAATGGGATATCTCGTTATGCAAGGTTCGTGTACTTGTCTTTCCTCCGAGACCATCCAAATCTGCGATAGACTGACTCTTGTGCGGTCATGCTGCCCCGTCTGCACAGCTACCGTGCCAACTCCGGAACAAACATACGCCGTGAGTGGATGCTCCTTTGCCACCTTCCTCCGTGCCGGCTTGGGCGTTCAGAAGGGCGGTGTTTTCTGATGAGGCTGGCATACAGGCATTGGCTCCTGATCTCAGGCGGAAAGTAGACGCAAATCGCGCCGCCCGCATGGCCCAAGAACGTGTCCTGAAGCAACAGATCGAAGCTCAGGCAAGTCATCCGCCCCTTCTTGCGTCGTTTGAGCAGAAGTAACGTGCGCCGCACTCAGGCAAGGGATTCAGAAGCTGCAAAACCTGCATCATAGGGCGGATCCGCAGAAGTGGGCGGTAGGCATTTGGCCTTCAAAGCTTCACATTTCCTTTCCATTGCGCTTTTGCCACTGATTGGTCAAAAATATATTTCCCTTGTCGCGACAAGGCTCCACAGTTTCGGACCCGGTTAAACTGATCATGCTCCGACCTCATGGGTGCGGAACGGTCATTACTTGATGTATTGAATACATATCAAGTCATCTTGTTGATTGATGTGGTGAGGCACTGCGGGCTTGTCCAAAAGTATATTGTCTCGGCCAACAATGAGCAACGAAGTTGGCTCGGACCGCAGTGAAGGAACAGGTGCATTGGATAGCTTGCACAAAGCCGGGTTGGTGGCACTGTCTAGGCATCGAAGACTCGACTTGGCTAGCAGGGGGAACATTTGAGGGAACTGAATAACCAGGACATGAACTAGGATCAACTTTGTTACATTAAATCAGTCATTCTCCGTTTCGAGAAAAAGCGTGTAGTGCCATGCCATGCCGACAAGAGTAGAAAAGACATTTTAGAATGGATTGGCTCTTATAAATCTATGGACCGGATCGATTGTTGAACAAAACTGTCCATGCTTGTCGAGTATGAAGCGTGCCCCTACGTCTATATATTAGCGTGCCAATTGAGCCGCGCGAGAGCACGGGTGATGTGATTGCAATCGGCATATCCATCCACGAAGTCAAGCTGACGCGTGATGTCAAGGATGTTCTGAAATACCCATGTCAGACATTAAAGATGAGAGGGGGATACATGATGTCGTTATAGCTCCCGAGATGGCCCCTGGTTGTTGGCTTTGTCCACGAACAGTTGAATTGCACGGTGAGCGGCATTGTTCGTTACTAGATCCACGAGCAGCACATGCTCCGCCGTTACCAATGGAGGTTGGTGTTTCTGTCACGAGCGCGGGCTGACCGATGGGTCGTTCAATACTGTGGGAGGTGTCGTTCAGGTCGTCAACGGTAGTCCCATGTGGAAAGGAAGATGTTGTTTGACCTGTAACTGGCGTCGGTGAACGACTTCGGGCTAAGGTACCAGGGGAGGGACCATCCGCCCCAGAGCTTTCCGTTGGTGGGGATAGCGCCAAAGGTGCCGGAGCACCAGACTGAACCCTTGGTGGAGTGGTCTGGGTAGCCCCGAGTGCTGCAGACGGTACTCCGGCAGCGGCTTGATCCGTTGCACCTTCGCGGCGGACCCTGTCTTCTTCCCTTCTCTGTTGTGCTTCGTGTTCGAGAAGGGAAAGACGCATGGCCTCCATGACCATGAGCTGGTGTAGGATAAATATCATTGGAGAAGAAACAAAGGCGCGAAATTACCTCTTCCAGGTCTTGTCCACCTAAACCCATTTGTCCGAGGAGTTGACTAAGGTCGGTCTGACCATTCGTTCGTAGGCCACGACGCCGTCGGCTACCGGTAGCACTACCAGGGGAGCCACTTTCACCATCCGCGCCATCTGTGCCTTCTGCGGTTGGGAGAGTGTGCACACGACCGCTGGTAACACCGACGGGGATGAGTCTATCCCCGACCTGCCTCATGATGATTCTCCTGTTTGCACGGCGTGTCACTGCTGCACGGACGGCAGCCAGTTTGGCTTCCCAGTCAGGGCGGATTTGGTCTTTGTTAGAGGCGGAATGAGAGTGGAGAAAGGCAAAAGGGGAATAATGACCCACCAGTTGTAACAACCTCGGGGCTATCGTGACCGAAGCTCTTTCGACGACGCTTATGGGTGGAGGAACTAGGGATGGTCTGCTGTGACCGGAGGGGGTCAGCCCAGGACGGGGGAATCTGAGGTAGGAAGGGGCAAAGAGATCAAGGAAAGGAGGAAGAGGGAGGAGAGGACTTACCATTCCTTCACTACCGATGCCACCACGCCACGGAGGGGGCGTATAGACGACGCCAAAGTTCTCTTGCACACAGTAGGGACACGCGGCGGGTTCTGAAACGAGGTGTGTTGTGGTGGGCTCTGCTCTCTTTATCTGCACGAAGCATTCTGTGCAAATTGCTTGATCGCAGCAACGAGAGTAGTTGATGTTGGGAGGGTAGTACTGAGGGACGGGTCAACGATTGATAGGAAAGGGAGAATGGAGATAACGGACGAGGAAGCAGATTGGACATTCGACTGCGCCCCTATAAAGAGCGGCTTCTGAGGAGCGCGAGAGTTCCTTGAGGGTGGTTGTGCGCTTCGGGGCGTGGGGCGGCCTTGGGGCGTCACGGTCTGTGCGAGCTGCGGGGGTGTCGGGTATTGCACTGTCGGAGTCGGCGGGGTCCTTTCGTGCGGCGAGGATCTGGTCGTCGTCCCAGTCTTCTTTGTAGTCTTCGAGGGGACGATAGAAAGGGGCGAGTTTCCTGTCAACGATGAGCTGGGTGACGATGGGGTGGTTCCAGTCACTGGGGCCCGTATAGACACCCTGTGGGGAAAGATGACCATAGTCGACGGTGTCGTCGTGGTGGGGACGTCCAGAAGACGAGCCGGCGTTGCCCATGGCGGGAGTGTGTGTGTGTCGGCGAGATGGCCGTCGATCGCGGCGTCGTCGTCGTCGTGGTCGTCGTCGAGGTCGCGTGTTTGTCCCGTTGTTTGCCATTTGACCCCCCTCGACCCCCCCGGCGCGGACCGTAGCCGGTATTTACCACGTCAGCAGAAAAAGGTAGACAGTGCGCCCGAAAACGCGGTGTCAGTGGTTCTTGGACACTGTCATGACCATCCTCGACGCGCCGTGGACGCTCACGCCCGCCCAGATCTTCGAGCATTTTACAGTCGACCCCGCGAACGGTCTCTCCAGTGATCAGGCTGCCAATCACGCTCTTCTCTACGGCAAAAATGGTGCGCTACTCCTTCTCTGTTCCCCCTTCCGTTTGTGCCCACAGTCTGTCAGTTCTTCCCGAGGACCCCCCAACTCCCCTGTGGCACCTCGTCCTAGAGCAGTTCAAGGACCAGCTCGTTCTCATCCTTCTGGCCTCCGCTGCCGTCTCCTTCTTCCTTGCCCTTTTCGAGGACTCCGCCGACTCCGGTCCTTTTAGCGCTTTCGTCGAGCCAGCAGTTATCCTCCTCATTCTTGTCGCTAACGCTGTAGTCGGTGTCGTCCAGGAAACAAATGCCGAAAGGGCAATAGACGTGAGTTTAGCTTATTGCCCCATGTCCCTCGCGCTCACTTCCCCGCCAGGCCCTCAAAGAGTATTCCCCCGACGAAGCAAACGTCATCCGGTCGGGCCATCCAGCGCGTATCCACGCCTCCGAGCTCGTCCCCGGTGACATCGTATCGGTTGCCGTCGGAGATAAGGTTCCTGCAGATTGCAGACTCGTCTCAATTTCGTCCAGTAGCTTCCGCATGGACCAGGCAATTCTCACAGGCGAAAGCAGGAGTGTCAACAAGTCCGTTGATGTCGTCCCCGATCCTCATGCTGTCCGACAAGATATGACCAACATGCTCTTCTCTGTGCGTCTATCTCCCTTTTCTCGTCATTTGCCCTGTTTCCTCACCTTCATATAGGGTACCACTGTCGTAAATGGAACCGCACGCGCTATCGTCACATTCACTGGCAGAAAAACCGCAATTGGGTACATTCACCACTCTATATCCCAGCAAATCAGCGAGAAAACACCCTTGAAGCGCAAGCTCGACGACTTTGGTGATATGCTGGCCAAAGTGATATCCGTAACATGTGTTTTGGTTTGGCTCGTTAATTTCCGTCACTTTTGGGATCCCTCCCATCATGGTGTATTGAAAGGTGCAATCTATTACTTCAAGATTGCTGTCGCGCTGGCCGTGGCTGCTATTCCCGAAGGTCTCGCTGCTGTAATTACTGCTTGTTTAGCTCTCGGCACAAAAAAGATGGCTCAGAAAAATGCCATTGTCCGCAACCTGCCTAGTGTCGAAACTCTCGGTTGCACAAACGTAATATGCTCCGACAAGACGGGTACACTGACCACAAATCAAATGAGCGTCTCCAAGGTACATCAACACACAATCACCTTGACTTCTCTGACCCCTTTTGGTCAACCAGTTCCTTGTTATCGATAGGCAAACTAAATCCCCAAGGGAATACCAAGTTGAAGGAGTCACGTATTCTCCACATGGCTCTGTTGAATGCTCGGGGGGTAAGAACTCTGATTTGAGTCTGGAACCCATCCGCAGACTTGCAGAAATTTGTGCCGTGTGCAACGACGCAAAGATTATATACAATCCTGTGCGCAGTTCTTTACTTGCACAGTAATTCCTTTGCTCATCGTTCACAAGGAAAAGGACGCCTATAGCAATATCGGGGAACCTACGGAGGCTGCGCTCAAAGTTCTGGTCGAGAAGTTGGGCTGTCCGGACGCAGAAATCACCAAGTCGCTGTCATCCATTACTCGCGCGGCTCAGGCAAGCGCCGTCAGCGAGTATTATGAACGCAATATACCTCGTTTGTTGACTTTTGAATTTTCCCGGGATCGCAAGATGATGTCTGTGCTGGTTCGCCTTAATGGCGCGGGTGCTTTATTCGTCAAAGGAGCTCCGGAATCCGTACTCGAGCGCTGCACATCTGTTATGGTACATGGCGAAACCACTCCCATGACTGTTGGATTGAAGGATGGCATTCTCGCGCAAGTCACCTCTTACGCTTCCAAAGGTCTCCGGACACTGGCCATGGCCTACGTCGACGTAAAGGACACCGATGCTACACACTACCATAGCCAGAATACACAGGACTATGCTCGGTTTGAACAAAACCTCGTCTTCGTTTCTCTCGTTGGCATGTTCGATCCTCCGCGGCCCGAGGTTCGTCTGGCTGTCGCAAACTGTAGAGCTGCGGGGATCCGCGTCATTTGTATCACAGGCGATAACAAAGGTACTGCCGAGACGATATGCCGTCAGATTGGAATATTTCACGAGGATGAAGACTTGACGGGCAAAAGCTACACAGGACGAGAACTCGACGCACTTAACCACGAGGAAAAAATACAGGCTGTGCAGCGTGCGAGCTTGTTTAGCAGAACGGAACCAGGACATAAAAGCCAATTGGTTGATCTTATCCAGGGACTTGGGATGGTCGTTGCTATGGCAAGAACTCTCATTGATCTCTGGGAGCATGTTCTCACGGGAAAATCCTTTAGACGGGTGACGGTGTCAACGATGCTCCAGCATTGAAGAAAGCGGACATTGGCGTTGCGATGGGTAGTGGCACCGATGTTGCCAAGTTGGCGGCGGACATGGTTCTTGCGGACTCGAATTTCGCGACGATAGAGCAAGCTGTGGAAGAAGGTAGACTGATATATAATAACACCAAACAGTTTATTCGATACCTAATCTCTTCCAACATTGGGGAGGTCGTCAGGTATGAAACTGGTCTAACTGGCATTGTATTATCGCTTAATGGGCTTGCAGCATCTTCCTGACTGTTTTATTGGGCATGCCGGAAGCATTGATTCCTGTTCAGTTACTCTGGGTCAATCTCGTTACGGACAGTCTACCGGCTACTGCCCTCGGATTTAATCCTGCCGATCATTCTATCATGCGTGTGCCTCCCCGTAACTCCAAGGAGCCACTGGTAGACAGATGGCTATTATTCCGGTACATGGTCATTGGCGCTTACGTCGGTTGTGCCACGGTATTTGGGTATGCATGGTGGTTCGTCTACTACTCTGGAGGGCCCCAGATCACATTCCACCAGCTTGTGAGTGGATTAAATTCCTCGATGTACCACATGACTAATCCGGTGCTAGACCCACTTTCATCAATGTGCAACCATGTTCCCTGAGATTGGGTGCGAGATGTTCACGAACGAAATGGCACGACGCGCTACGACGATGAGTCTCTCGATTCTTGTCACGGTGGAGATGTTCAACGCCATGAACTCTCTTTCGGAAAACGAAAGTCTGCTTCGTCTACCGGTCTGGAAAAACCCATTCCTTGTGGGTGCCATTGCATTGAGTATGGGACTGCACTTTGGAATTCTGTACATCCCGTTCTTTACGTCGATGTTCGCGGTTACGCCGTTGAACTGGACAGAGTGGAAGGCAGTGCTATGCTTGAGTGCGCCGATTTTGTTGATCGATGAAGTTCTCAAGTGGGTAACGGTGAGTCGCCGATAGCTCCAAATAGCGGAAGCCAACAATCTAAAGAGCTTTGCGTGTCCAGATTACGGTGATTCAGCGGCCCGGATACAGGGCGGTGGAGTAGGTAGCCTGTAGATATACACGCTTGAGAATAATAAGGTTACATTGTCTCCCATCATCGTTGGAGCAAACGTCGCTTCTAGGCTGTCGGCTATATGTCGTGATTATGTAAGTAACAGGCCGCAATGTGCCACGCTGTATCGCCTTCTCTCCCTTCTTTGTTTCCTTGTGTCTAATTTTCCCTCCACTTCTCAGTCGCTCGTTCCCTCCAACATCCACTGCCATGCAGTTCTTTGCCCATCTCGCGCTGGCCCTCTCCATCACCCTCTCGTTTATTTATCCCTCACTCGCACATGCGCACGAGGGCAGGCGGCACCACGTACAACGACATAGCGACCTTGCGCGTCGCGATCCTGGGGAAGTCAATATCTACAAGCGTTACGACGACGCCCGCTGTACCTACTATACAGTCGGTCTTGGCGCTTGCGGCGTGACTAACGTGCCGGCTGATTTTGTGGGCGCTTTTGTCCTTGGGTCTGGCTTCCCACTCACCGTCATCCGTTCTTAGATCGTGGCACTCAACTCAGCGGTAGCCTTTCCTTAGTCTACAACGGATGATGCAGCTGATCCATTATTTAGCAATTCGATTCAGGCAACTATTGCAACCAGATGATCAGCATCACAATCAATGGACAAACAACGCAAGCCCAGATTATGGACAGGGTAGGTGGCAACATATGTGTTCTCTCCATGTATTGAATATTACCACAACAACAGTGCCCGGGTTGCCCCTACGCTGGCCTCGATTTCTCGCAGGGCCTCTTTGAATCCTTTGCTGATATCTCCGTCGGTGTCTTGTACGGTTCATGGGACTTTGATTCCGGAAGTGCCTCTCCCTCTCCCTCTCCCTCTCCTTCTCCTTCTCCCTCCCCCACTCCGTCGCCTACTACCAGTGATCCACCTGCGACCACCTCGGTCCCGTCTCCGACATCTACATCGCAGCCGCCCGCGGCGACGACTTCTTCAGCTCCACCCTCCACCAGTTCCTCGGGTTCCAGCTCCACCAGCGTTAGCTCGAGCTCCTCCGGTTTGGTTCCTACCAGCACGACCTCTGTTGCTGTCGCTGTGACTGCGGGAGCGGGGACTAGCAACACATCCGTCCTGGCCGATCTGAACTTGTCCATTGTGTATATCGGCCAACTCATCGGTGCTTGCAGTGGCTTGTAGTGGGCGGTAGAGCAGGTTCTTTATTCCCCTTTTCCTTGCCATTGCACAAGATCGTTGGAAGAACGGTTTCAAGTAAAAGTAAGACAACTTGCTTCATTTTATAGACGGACACCACTATTATTATGAGCATTGACGGACTTGAGTCTTTCTAGTTTGAGTTATACCCCCATTCTATCAGTTCTGCTGCTGGGCTTTTGGATGCAGAGATGGATATTTGTTTTTGACAGTGCATTACCTGGTGTTACACGTGCCATAATCTCGAATCATTATTTGGTCAGGTTTTCTTTCGCGGAATGTGGCGGTGCCATGTGTTGCAAATCTCTGGCCTCCTTCACGACATCGACCGAGACCGTTGCGGCTGCCTCTGCATCATCACACTCGTTTACATGCCTCCAAAGCTCTTCGCCGTCGTTGCCTTGCTCGTCCTCGCACTTCCATTCGTTACTGCCGCTCATTGGTCCAGACGTCATCAAGAAGTCGCCTACCGTGCACGAGGCGATGCCGTTATATATAAGCGCCAATCATACTCGTATGCGCGATTCACGTTCTATGACGTTGGACTGTAGGTCTTTGGTTTTGGCAAAAGTTTTCCGCTCATCCATTTTCGTACCTGAAGAGGTGCCTGTGGTTGGAACAGTGTTGCCAGCGACTGGGTGAATACCGTTGGTGCACTAGTGTCGTAATAACTGACAAGGGATGCCGTAGGTCGTAGCACTCAACGTCGACCAGTACGGCAGCGGATACCCTGGCCCAATGTGTGGGAAATCCATCACCATCCAATATGGCGGAAAGACTGCTCAGGCGATCATCGTGGATGAGGTTCGCTTTTATTGCTCGTTTAAGTGGTCCCATTAAAACCGAAGGTACACAGTGTATGGGATGCCCTTTTGGCGGCCTGGACTTTTCCCGGGGTCTATTCGATTACTTTGCGCCCGAGAGCGTAGGCGTACTGTCTGGTACATGGTGGTTCGACGGAGGCAGCGGTGGGGGTGGCGACCAGAGCACTTCGACCTCGACATCTCCCACAACCACATGGGAACCGCCGGCTACAACTTCCACCCCAGCCTACACTCCCCCTGCGACCTCGAGCACCCCTGTGTATGCCTCTCCCACGACCTCAAGCACTCCTGCCTATACTACCCCGACTACGACCTCCACAACATCAACCACATCTACCCATTCCACATCTTCCACTTCCTCGAACAACTTTAATATTAGCTCGTTCAGCGGGTTGGCGGTCCCCACCGGAGGAGTGGTGTCTGCTCCTAATACGAGCAATCCCCAGAACATCTTTGTTATAAATAACATCCTGGTTGAGGTTGGTATCGTGCTTTCTGCGGCAGATTACCGCCTCTAGCCGCCGCGAGTGAGGTTAATGTCACACTCGACGATGTTCCGCTACTTCTTCTGTCCCTTCCCTGGAGCTAGCCTCTGGCCACTTTATGATTGTTGCTGTCACGTTTACTGGCATGTAAAGTGCCCTATACCTCGCAGTGTATTTCCTGCACGACCTTTTATAACATTGTCTTTATACCTCGTGAAAGTAGGCATGAAAGTCTACATTGAATGTACAGATGCTAATACGGTACGCACCAGTCAGAGGACCCTGCAGGTCGGCAATGACGGATTCACTTCACGTGAAGCAAGTGACGAGTAATACCTGCAAGCCTTGCTGCTTGACCCATTCCAAAGAGGCCACATTCCCTTTACGAATGTCTTTCCGAAGCGCGTTTTTGCTGGGTTTCAGAATCTCACGGAGAGCTAATTGGCCCTTGCGGCGTGTGGCAACATATTCCTTGATGTTGATATGGGCTTCTGCTTTGAGTACCTTACGAGCAGAGGTGAGCGTGCTTGGGAGGTCCGAAGTAGTTGGGGAGCGAAGGCCGAGCTCGACGATGAGCGCGCGTAACAGATCAAGATCTGCATTTTTCCCCTTTTCCGGAGATGAAAGGAAGCTGAGAGAAAGCCGTGATTATTTTAGACACTCGTGAGCATGGCTGCGAGACAGACCGGGATATGAAAGCAGATGCGTCATCGTACGATGCAGTAGGGGTGCCGGTTACACTATGGTACTGGGGACTGGCAGAGATGTCGCTAGACGACTGGTCTCGACGCGCCGTGTTTCCCAAAGCTCCGACCCTCTCGAAGTCGTGCGTGCGTGTTTGGTTCTCAGAGGGGCCACGACTACCCCCCGACTCTGCACTGGCGGAGAGACTGCCGAGGGACAGTATGTCGAGCGCGGAGGACAGATCAGCGTCTGAGCCGGGTGGTCCTGTAGAGTCTGAGAGTGAATGAATATTAGACAAGAGAACGAAATCGGTGTCGTCCACCGTCCAGACGTCGCTCTCAGACATGGTGGAGTGAGTGGGAGAGGGGCTACCTAGGGGCGAATCGCGGAGTTGCAAGTGGCCTCATCGCTCTGCACGACGAGGAGGAGGAATAGCTTGCTGGTGCTAAGCAAAACGTGTGATATATATTACATAATAATACGATTAGATGACCCTCTGCCCAACGTTGTCGTCGCCGTCGTCGCTCGCGATCTTTTTCTCTCTCCCGCCGTCGTCAACCCGTCTTGCTTCAAGACCGCATTCACGTCACCCATGGAGGTATGTATCCGTCGCGTATCTCTCTCCCTCTCCATGTTCAACCTCAATCCCCAGGGCCTACTTGACTTCTCCAAGGAGTTCGATGTCTCTCTCCTGGACAAAGTTGCCATGGCCTTTTACACAGGCCGCGGCCAGGAGGTCTGCGGATCAATCTGTCTTTGTCCTCTATGCCTAACCTCCTCCTAGCAACAAATGGCCCAGCAGATCCTCACTCAGTTGGAGGAACATCCGGATGCATGGACAAGAGTTCCCGATATCATGGAGAAGGCATCCTTCCAACAGTCAAAGGTGGGCACCATTCTGCACTCACATCACTATCTCATCCTCTCCATATAGTACATCGGTCTCCAGATCCTTGAGAAGCTCATCACCACACGCTGGAAAACTCTGCCCGATGGTCAACGGCAAGGTATCCGTTATCCACTCCCTGCTTGACGCGCCACTAATATCGTGGTTAGGCATCAGGAATTTCGTCGTCGGTATAACCGTCAAGATCGCTTCGGACGAGATCGCCATGCGGAAGGAAAAGACTTTTATCAACAAACTCAACCTCGCCCTTGTCCAGGTGAGATCTTCTCCCACAAGGTTACTTTTGTCGTTCATGTATCCTACCCCCTCTAGATTCTCAAGCAAGAATGGCCACACAACTGGCCAACTTTTATAACCGAGCTCGTCGAGTCGTCCAAGACCAATCTCTCGCTATGCGAGAACAACATGGTTATCTTGCGTCTTCTGTCGGAGGAAGTCTTTGACTATTCCGCAGAACAAATGACCCAGACAAAGATTAAGAATCTCAAAAATCAGATGTGCGGCGAGTTTAGCGAGATCTTCAAGCTCTGTTCCGAAGTCCTTGAGGAAGCACAGAAAACGAGTCTAATAAAGGCCACTCTAGAGACCCTCTTGAGGTTCTTGAATTGGATACCTCTCGGTTATATCTTTGAGACCACCATCATTGATCTCTTACTCAACCGCGTGAGTACCGTTTCATCTGCTCCTCTTCCATTCTCATATCTGTGTAGTTCCTCGAAGCTCCTGAATTCCGCAACGTGACCCTGAAATGCTTGGCTGAAATCGCTGGCCTCAACGTGGGGCCAGAGTATGATCCCAAATTCGTAATATTGTTTGCCATGGTCATGACATCCGTGAACCGTATGGTTCCCCCTTCAACCAACATCGCCGCCGCCTACACATCTGCGTCCGACTCCGGTCAAGAACTCGTTCTCAACCTTGCACTATTCCTTAGTAATTTCTTATCCAACCATCTTCGAGCCGTTGAAACAGAGGCAAATCGCGATGTCCTACTCAACGCCCATCTATACATGGTCAAAGTATCGCAAGTCGATGAACGTGAAATATTCAAGATTACGCTTGAATACTGGTCGAAGCTTGTGGCGGAACTCTATGACGAGATCCAGGCATTGCCCATTGGAGATAGCGGTTTACTCATGGGTCTGAGTCTTGGGAATGGAACTGGCAACATGCTCAACGGGATGTCTCTGCGAAAGAACATCTACAGCGACGTTTTGAGCAACCTACGGCTTGTTGTCATTGAACGGATGGTCAAGCCGGAAGAAGTGCGAAGCCTCTTCTTCCCTATCCATATTATCTGACAAGTTCTCAGGTTCTCATCGTTGAAAACGATGAAGGCGAAATCGTCCGGGAGTTCATGAAAGAGTCTGATACCATCGTTCTTTACAAGCAAATGCGTGAACTTCTGGTGTATCTCACCCATCTAGACGTCGTTGATACAGAAAACATCTTGACGGAAAAGTTGGCCAAACAAGTTGACGGCTCAGAATGGAGCTGGCAGAACCTGAACACGCTCTGCTGGGCAATTGGCAGTATTTCTGGAGCCATGAGTGAGTTGTAATTGGTCTGTGTTGTCCCGAATTGGCATTGAATGAAACTACCCCAGATGAGGAAACGGAGAAGCGATTCCTCGTAACCGTGATCAAGGATTTGCTCGGCTTATGCGAGATCAAACGAGGGAAGGACAACAAAGCTGTGGTCGCGTCAGACATCATGTATATCGTCGGACAATATCCTCGCTTTCTCAAGGCTCACTGGAAGTTCTTGAAGACTGTAGTCAACAAGCTCTTCGAATTCATGCATGAAACGCACGAAGGTGAGCCCTCAAACGCAAACCATCTTCGTTGAGCTGATTTTGAATGATTGACTGCAGGTGTACAGGATATGGCCTGCGATACTTTCATCAAGATTGCTCAGAAGTGCCGTCGACATTTCGTCATGCAGCAATCGGGAGAGCAAGAGCCGTTTATTGACGAAATTTTACGGCTACTGCACAGAATTACGGTTGACTTGTCACCTCAACAAGTATATGGCGTGTCCCTCAGCCCCGTGTTCTCATGAGCTAACGCGAGTTCTTGGAAGGTACATACATTCTATGAGGCAGTCGGGTACATGATTTCTGCTCAGCCAAACAAACCTCAACAAGAGAAATTGATCGCAAAGTTGATGGAGTTGCCGAACAACGCTGTAAATATTTCCTTCCGTCCTTCGTGTCTGCTGGTTAATATTATCTTCGAAGTGGGACTCTCTGATGGCACAAGCAGCACAGAACATTGACGTGTTGAGCAATCTGGATAACATTAAAATCCTCTCGAATGTGTTGAAAACCAATGTTTCCGCTTGCACCTCCATCGGTAGCTTCTATCTACCTCAAGTTGGTCGCATATTTCTGGATATGCTCGGTCTCTACAAGGCCGTCAGCGGTATTATTAGCGAGACGGTTGCACGAGAAGGTCAGCGTTGGCATTGTATTTACAATCGTCCCGCTGATGCCCTTTATCAGGCGTGATTGCGACGAAAACTCCCAAGATTCGTCAATTGCGTACGGTCAAAAAAGAGATCTTGAAGCTGATGGAGACATACATCAAGAAAGCGGAAGATCAAGATGCCGTTAACATTAACTTTATGCCGCCACTCTTAGACGCTATTCTTGGAGACTATAACCGCAATGTGCCCACTGCGCGGGATGCAGAAGTCCTAAATGTGATGGCAACAATTACTGGTCGTCTCGGTGTAAGTTATTCTGCTTGAACAAAATGTGGTCACTGAATTTTCTGGTGACCTCAGCCTCTCCTTACACCTCAAGTCCCTGCAATCCTTGACGCTGTGTTTGAACCGACACTAAATATGATTAACCAAGACTTCGCTGAATTTCCGGAGCACCGTGTTGGCTTCTTCAAGTTGCTGAGAGCCATCAATCTCAACTGCTTCCCTGGTAGGTGTGATGATGCCTTTGCCTCCGCGCCGTCTCTAAGACCTTACAGCCCTCCTTGGAATACCACCGGCTCAGTTCAAGTTGTTCATGGATAGTATCATCTGGGCCATCAAGCATACCATGCGGGATATTGCAGACACGGGCCTAAACTGTACGTTGATGTTCTTGTTTGCGAGCTCTTGTATTGAAGCCGCACAGTGTGTCTCGAGGTAGTCAATAATTTTGCAAGCGCGGAGCCGGCTGTTAGCAACGTCTTCTTCCAACAATATTTCTTGAGCATCTTACAGGACATCTTCTTCGTCCTCACGGATGCTGACCACAAGAGTGGCTTTAAGCTCCAGAGCCTCCTTCTTGCGCGGATATTCCAGCTTGTCGAGACAAATCAAATCCAATCACCGTTATTCAATCCGGCACAAGTGGCTGATCCGAACATGTCCAACTCCACGTTCCTCAAGGAGTATTGCGCAAATCTACTCAAGACGGCATTCCCTCATGTCCACAAGTAGGTCTACCGATGACAGTGACGTTTCTCTGCTTACCAGGCCGTGATGCAGTGCTCAAGTACAAGTGTTCGTCACAGGACTAGGAGAATTCCACAGCGACATCAACCGATTCAAGCTTGTATTGCGTGACTTCCTTATCCAGCTCAAAGAATTCTCTTCTGGCGATAACGCAGAACTATATCTCGAGGAGAAAGAAACAGAGGCGCTGATGAAGGCGCAAGCTGAGAGAGAACTCGCCATGCGCGTACCCGGCTTGTTGAAGCCATCGCAATTAGAAGACAAGGATGAGGATATTTCATAGAGAGTGCATATGCATTATCACCGTCATTCCCCCCTTTTTTTTTCATCTCTCGCACTCCTTTTGTTTGTTTCTCTGACATGAAAGCATGCTTCCGCTCATTTTACTTCAGACTTTGAACTATCCTCATTTTATCGGTTTGATCGACACCTCACTCTGCTATCGATGTCTCCTCGCAGCTTCACATCTAATGTATTAGTATAGGTCGTGGAGGGATCAAAGTAATGTAACATATTAGGTGAAGCCCGATTCTAGATGTAAAGCTTGATAAGATAGCGAGGATCACTCAGACGATCACCACCATGTTCAAAAAGTACCTCAGCTCGCTAAGATATAGAAGAGAGAGCTGACTGCGCTTGCAGGTTCTCGCCATCCACCGACATAGCAAGCCAAACACCACCGAAATCCTCTGTCCAACGAACGATCCGGGCAGCAGTGCTTGCGCAGTGGAATTTACAGCCTGAGACTCTCGAACAGGTATGGCCAAAGAAAGAGTCTTTAACTCATGTGAAATGGTCCGTGTCCGCGTCTCTCCCACCGATGTCGGCTCATGAACCCTCCCGACGTCGGACAAGACAGCAGAGAACACATCTCGATATACACCATCAACAGCGATCCATTGTTTTTTCAACACTTTGATGGACCGTTTTACCCCACCCTTCGACTACTCCACAAGTGTAGGTCATGCGATCTCCCCTAGAACGCTGATACAGATCCCCGTAGATCCATTTCTACTGCCCAAAGTTGGCATAGATCGCGGTGCAATACGTTTCCTGCTTGCGGGGGCGCACATGATGTGTCCTGGTCTCACCTCCGCCGGCGGTTATCTGCCACCCGCGGAATGTGAAATTACTGCCAATTCGCTCGTTGCGATCTACGCAGAAGGGAAAGAACACGCTGTCGCTGTCGGACTGACAAAGTTGTCCACCGAAGAAATGCGGAGGGTCAACAAGGGGGTTGGCGTAGAGATCGCGACGCATTTGGGAGATGACTTGTGGGCGAGTCAGACGATCTAAGAACACCGTCCGTGGTCGACGCGCCACTGGAGTCATAGTAGTAGATTGTGTCAGTCCCGGGTCTCGGAGCATTTCCGTTTCGGTTCCCAGTCGCCAATCATAAGACGCCTTTCTTTCCCAACCTCACGGCTTCGTGAGTGAGCACCCTCCATGCAGGACTTGCAAGGCAGCTCGTTTCAGTATGACTCATTCATTCGAGTCAGTTCGCGCAAGAAGCGAAAGGGGAAGAAGGGGGGACCTGCCACAACGCCGTCCGATCTGTTGACACGCGTAAAAGAAGAGCTCACGGCCGATGAACGCTGGTCGTCAGGCTGCCGAGGTACGTATTTCCCTATTGCGCCCGCAAACATTCCATTCCCTTTTCTTTCGGGACGACAGGAATACTCCACGAGGCACTTTCTGTTGCGCGCATTAAACCTCAAAGAGTGCTGTGTCTCGGATTGGGGAGCCCGTCCTCGTCTCGGGACGCCCGTGCGCAGCTGGCCTTGCTCAGTGATCTGTGTGCCTCTTCAGACATCGTGCGTAGATCCAGATGTCTCGACCGTTTGTGTTTGGTTCCCTCCCCCTGAGGAGTCCCGCGTTACAGGACTCCGCCGACGTGTCTGTGTATGACCCTGTATTCACGGATGCAGATAGAGAGCTGTTCCAGACCCTGGGAATGCGGTGTCTTGATGATACCCAAGCAAGCGGTCTCGTTTCCGGCGCTCCCATTCCAAACTGATAGCAGTTTATAGGGCGCAGAGTATTCACTGGGCTGTCCCACGATTTTCTACATGCCGCACTGTGACCTGAAACTGTACGAAGTCGTCGTCCGCGCGAACTGGACGCTCGAAGGGCTGTGTAAGATCGTCTTTCTGGCAAACCACTTTGGCCACTATGTCGACAAGTGCGTATGTGCGCGTTGCATGGCGAGATTTGCGGTGTCTCATGTGGGCCTACAGTATGGCCGTATCTCAGCTGGAAAAGGAATCGCCGTGCTTGATGAAATTGGGTGCGTGGATTGAGACATCATCGAGGCGCGTGTTCACTCATTTCGGGGCTCTAGTACCCTTTCTAGAGTGTCGCCCGCTTCCCACGTCGCACGCTTTTCCAAACGCGTTCAGCAACCTGTCGCTCCAGTACGTTAGTCGGACCCCCTTATCGCTCCAGGACGGCGTCTTCTGGGACATCCCACATTGTTTAGACTCCATGTCGCAGCACACTCCCATCGAATGAAAATTCTGATACAAACCCAAAACTAGCATATCAACAAGCAGTGATACTGACGAGCGTAAATTATATGGTAGACAGCACCACTAACTAGCACTCTTGGTAGAAATTATACGAATTCAAGTTGTCTTCATCAGGGAATGGGAGAGGGTCGAGCTCGAAGCGATCAAATATCGAATCTGTCGTGCGAATATATACATCTGACTGTGACCGTGGCCGTCTACGTGCTCTTGAGAGTGAGGAACCGAAAAAGAGGTCAGAGGACCGGCCCAGCAGCGGTGTCGAGGGAACATCGGACTCGTCGTCAGAAGTGTCTTCTATTACTTCTGGCATAGAGAGATCGTCCAGCTCATCTATGTCATAACGAGAGAGGGCGGTCTCAT
>JBBPLP010000581.1:0-17096 GCA_038089875.1 Fistulinella prunicolor
TAGCGAGATGATCGACTATGCCCTCAATTTCAGTTATCCTTGGTGTGCGTTTCCCTTCCTCTCAATTCCGTTCACTTTTGATTCCTTGTTTTTTTTTTTGCTTTCTCAGCGATGAGTGGGAAGTTTGATGTCTACGATATCCCAAACGCGCTGAGCCCTGAAGTACCGTTTGATGCAAGTGTCTTCCTCAACGGTTCGTCTGTCAGTTGTGAATAGAGGTAGATGTTCACTCACATTCGTCCCAGATGACCGAACACGTTCTGCCCTCCATGCGCCCACGAGCAAAAACTGGACGGCGGATATTTCAGAACCCTTTGCACTAACGAATAACTCAGACAGTAGCAATGGAGACCCAAGTGAGTTTCAATGTTCTTTTGGAAGGAAAGGAGTGGACTTACTCGTGCTCGATGTACTCAGGTGTCAAGTGAGTGCTGGCCACGATTGGCATCATCATCAAATACTCACAAAAGACCAGACCAATGGCATTTTTGACAGACCTTGCCACGAATGCGACGGCGCAAAATGTGTCTATCGTCATATATTCCGGTAACGATGATTCCCTAATCCCACACTTTGGTTCTCAATGTAAGTCTCCGTCTTTTATTCCAATTGAAATTATTTTCAACTTGCTCATGCCGTATACAGTAGCCATCCAGGTACAACGCTGCTACGTATCTATGCATCACTCGCCTGATCCTTCGATACCTCCCTTTGTAGAATACGACGTTTGGCGGGATCCAGGGTTTTACGCGTAAACCTGACACAGCGTGGTACGATGATGATCAGAATTTCGCGGGTATCGTCCACCAGGAACGCAACTGGACGTACGTGCTCGTCAAACACGCGGGACATCTCGTGGGCTATACCAACCCCACATCGGTGAGACGACCTTTGTATCCTGTCATTGGATGCTCCCCACCAGTTTTTTGAATACCCCCGCCACTCATTGTGACAGGCTCTCACTCTGTTTCGGGAATTCCTCTTGGGTAACAATCCGACCGGGCTTGTGACCACCGGTTCGGACGGTGAAGTCTGCGTCGTCGGAGGGGAAGTATCCTCGCTCGGAAATGAGATCATGACCGGCGAGGCGGCCATTTATTACGGATCGGGGACCACCGCGTCTTCCTATTTCTATCCCTCGGCGACTGTCGACGCTTGGAACGCGTACATCGCCACCGCAACCGCAACCGGTACAGCACAAGTCACGAGCCCCTCCAAGCGCAAGATCGCGAGGAAGTTCTGATGGACGTCGTCTTCTAAGCGACATGTGGTCCGTGGAAGACTAGTGCGGGTGTGTGGCGGGCTGGATACCGCGAAATGACGTTCTGTGACTATCCACTTGAAATTGGAACACCACTGTGTGGTGGGAACACTCGGCGACAGAGCGTGACGAATGTATGTATTCGCAACACGTCTCGTTATTTATGTGTTTCCCTAGCAGGACGGGAAGCATGACATGCTTGCGAAAATATGTGTCTACCGTTTCCTGCCTCAGCCTCTTCTGTGAATTTGATTGTTGCTCCCTCGATGTGCGTGAGTTTTGAATGTCGATACGCATCCTATCATGTTTGATCGGTTTGCTTTGTGTTCCTATTTGTCGAGGAAATGGACTAGTCGTTCAACGCCTGTGTCTGAAACTGGATGCTCACATCCACCAAGCGGGTGGGTACGCTGAGACTCACTGCGACGCCACCGCCGTGGCTCCCGTTCGCATTGGCATTGGCTTGTTGTTGCGCCTGCGCCCGAAGGGCCGATATCACCCTATTCAATCGATTCACGTGTGACTCGCTCTCAGCCTCGCGCACATTCTCCAACTGAATCTTTTCCTCTCAGAGCTGCTCTGCGTGTCGTCAGACCGGGAGATGCGAGAAAAGAGGAGAGACGTACCTGCTTCAACGTGCGCGAGAGCACGTTGATGATCCGTTCCTCCTCTGCCTCGTAGGCATTGATCAGACTTTCTTCCCGCTTTACATGGTTCGTCGGACTCGCCGCAGCGTTGAATAGGCGAACCTGGCATGACCCGCCTTCTCATCATCGTCGTCGTTTTGTTCTTTTTCTGGTTGCTGTTGTACTGGTTGGATCACGGTCGTAAAGATACACGCATCACGAAATCGTGCTCGCCCCAAAGAAAGACCGTGGGTGTACGTCGTCATGACACAGAACAGACAAGTGGCAACGGAGGTTCGCTGCCACCCTATCCACGGGACCCGGGCCATCCTCCGCCACCACAGATCGCAATGGAATGAATGTATAAAAAAAAGACGCGACACGTCGACAGTCTACTGGTAACTATAACTACGAAAGAGACGCATGTACATGCACGGCCGAGCTTCGGTTCGTCTTTAGAAATCATACCCCTCCACCTTGAACGTCTTCCCATACTGCAAATACCCATCCATGATCTTCAAAATCGGATCCGGAAGACCCATACTGAGCAACGTGAACGCAATCTTGGCATGCCCGTGGATCTGACCCAGCTTGAAAAACGACCGCGCGATCAACGTCGGGTACTACGTCCGCCCCCGTCGCCGTTCGAGTCAGTCCGCCGAGAGGTGGTTGAACGCACTCACCGTCATCTCGGTATAGTCTGCATACTGATACGCAGCGACCCGGATCGCCGTCTGAATCGTTCTCGTAATGTCCCCTTCTTCGGCGTACATCTCCAACAGCTTCGCCCACGGCTTTTGCGCGTACCGCGCCGTCTCGAGACACCGCTGATACGCCTCCTTGGCTTCTTCCTTGTGATGCAATCGGAGGCCCAGATCGCCCAATATCTCCCATTCGAGACCCGTCTTGCGGTACGCGACGTGTTGCGTTTTGAAATGCGCCACTTCGGCGCGGAAGATGGTCCAGACGCGCAGGTCCTGACGGCGACCTGTTCAGGCACACCATATATAGGGGACCGGATCGAGACGCACCTCGTAGAGAACCATGAAGAGGTTGTCCAACCACCGTTCACACAACCGCTTGTTCGTAAACGAAAACGCGTCCTGACCCGTCCCGGGAGATTCGGCCGTCTCCTGATCCACCACCACCGCGGCAGCCACCACAGGCTTCGTCAACCCATGCCCATGCCCATGCCCGTCCTCCCCAACCTCTGTCCCCGCCCCATTCTGCTGCCCATCCTCGACCACGTCGCCATTCGCAGCCGCCGCCAGCTCTCGCTCGATCTCCGACTCCGTCGACACCCGAATGATCGGAATACCGCCTACCACGCCCAACTGGCCCTCCGAGTTCCCCGACTCCTGTGGACTATGCACCGCCCGCGTCGACGCGTCGTCGTCGGCCCCGGGGCTGTTCGCGTTCAGCGTCCCTTTTCGCACCACCGTTCCGTCCTCGTGTATCACCATGTCCGCCTCGCCGTAGCCACCGTGCAGATCGGTGTGCGACTTTTGCATTCGGTATTCTTCCTCCATGACGAACACGGCACTCCGGGTCTTCAAGAGCTCGTCCCACCCGATCTCGGAGACGAGGCGCGTGAGGAGGGAGTAAGCGCGGGCCCACGTGCCCCGGAGACCAGGTGCCGGGAGACGGAGAAGGGCAGGATCGGCCTAGGCCCGCCACGGTAAGCAACCCACGAGAACCCATCGAAAACCAACGCACCTCGTCGTCCTCCGTCTTTTGCTTTTCTGGCAAAATATCGCTAATCTGCCGTTTAAACGGAAGATGTGCACGGGCCGTCTGAATCGGCCTATGCACGTCCTTGCCATTGTACGTGAACATGGGGCACGAATTAAGCGTGAGCAATGCCTGCCATCGTGACGCGCGTTACCCCACGAACGACAGCGCGATCCAAACGACGCACCGACTCGTAATCCTTGGTGTCAATGTACAGCTCCGTCAGTTTCTCCCACGTCACAAACTCGCTCGGCGCGCAGTTGACCGCTTCCCTGGCCAACTTGAGCGCCCACGCCGCCCGCCCTTTCGAGCGTAGGAAATCGCTCTGGACGTGCAAGAGCGTGTACGAGTGAGGCGTGTGTTTCATCGCGGCGGACATGATCTGAACCGCCTTGACTTCTTCGTCTGTGTGCACACAAACAGGGGATACAGAGATGGATCATTAGAGGAGAGACGCAGACGCACTCATCCCAATGTAACTCTTGGCCAACAACGACGCCACCTCGGGTTCTCTCACCGCAAGCTTCTCAAAGAGATTGGCCGCTTGTTGATACCGTCCGCTCGCACCGAAATATTTGATCACCCCCGCGGTGAGATGGTTCGAGACGACCGTCGCGACTTGGATCTCGGGGTCCGAGCCGACTTGCCAGCCTATATGCGAGTGAGCGTGAGCGCGTGGCCAGGAGGGCATGGGTACACACCCTTCATAAACAACGCCTCGACCGCCTGCAAAAACTTGACCTCGCCCTCGCCCGTCGTGATCGGATCCAACTTGCGATAGGCATCCAACCAATACGTCGGATCGTCCGAATACAAGATAGCACGCAAGATCGCCGACACGTACGTCTCCTGCCAAATCTCCGGTGTCGCTTCGTGCCTACCACGCAGCGACTCGTCAACACGTCGACAAACCGCAACGACAAGACGACGCACCGCTCCCCACGCAGATCGACCACGTACGCATGCACCCCGCCTGGAATCTTGACGTCCACGCGCATGTCGACGCGCGAAAAGGCGTTGAAGCAGCAGTAACATCCGTTGCGCACTTTCCATACCGATCCTTTGGAGAACCAGGCCGAGCTGTCTTCGATGGCGTACGTGAGCGAGTTGATGTAGGCAGCGAGGGAGGCGGACGAGCTGGCGTCGACGCCCGACACGAAATGGAAGGAGCCGAGCTGTTGGCGTGGGTGAGCTTATCCGTGTTCGGGGGAGAGGAGGGAGACGCACGTCCCGCTGTCCAGTCCTCCCTGTACTTTTGACTACATGACACAAATCCGGTGGACCGAGCTCACGAAAGGACGCTGTGGAGAGACATGACGATCATGTCCCTGGAATGACGAAGGAAGAAAACCTACCTAAACTTTCGGTGCGGCCCGTCAAGGCTTCTCCAATTTCAACCTAGGACACGCGGAAAAAGAACAGTGAGCCCGAGCACAACGCTAGATTTGAGCGACCCACTTCAAACAACTCCGGAACGTCCTTGAAGGACGCATCTGCCATCGTCGTCGACGCGCTACGTGTAGGATGGAATTGAGCAGGACGCAAGATGCAGCGTGCGTCGAATGGGGATATTTGTTACCAAGGCGGTTGCCAAACAAGATTAGAAAAAAGTCCTGTGCGGTTTCGTGATTTCATTCCTTTCTGTGTGCTATGTACAAAAATTCCAGACAACAGTGTGGACAGACTAGTGTGTGTATGTGTAAGGGGGGTAAGTAACAACGGTCTTCGAAACAGCCGTCATCTTGCGGCGCTAGAATTGCAAAATATTCAGTCTACATATGGATACCTTGGGACGGGAATGCAGGGCGAACAAACGAGTGGGGAGACACCAGTCCGGGTGAATAATTAAGTTTAGCCAGACGAAAAAAAGCTACCAAGGAACGTGAGCATCAGATCAAATTCTAACGTCGCATACAAGCTCATTTCTTGTTCAACGTCAAACTTCGCATCGATTCTTCCAAAATATCCGTCAAGCATTCCTTGCAATTCTTGTCCGTCTTTATGGGTGAAGGGGCATGCAAGGATGGGGATGACGCTGGTGAAGGTACGCGCAAAGGGACAGGGGCATCGACATCGACGACTTTGACGACCGCACGGCCCTCGAGCACCTTGCGGACCTTTTCTGCATCCCAGTGTTTGGGCGCAGAGGCATGGGAGGGCGAGCCAGAGGAGCCGGAAAATGCCTCCCAGAATGCACCGCCGAGCTTGCCGATGAGTGTTTGGCTCGCGATCGCAGCGGCAGCGACGTGTTCCTTTGATGGCAAGTTTGGCGAGGCGGGCGGTGACGAATAAGCGGTCTTGGATTTGGAGGCCGCAGTGAAAAACTGCGGCTTGAGGTTGCCAGCCAACCCATGAGGCTGTGTGTATGATTGATGTGGTGGGTGTGCCTGGTGCGTATGTTGCTGTGCGGCCATCTTTCCCCAAAGTTGCATGCGATAGGCATCGAGGGTCTTGAAGGTGAACGGGTTGACGTCGGAAAAGGTATCGAATGCGCCGACGCCATGGCCGAGGGTGGGGTTGAGATGGTTGAGTGCGGGATTGATGTTGGCTGCGCCGTTTTTCTCGACGAGGCCACGGAAGGAGGATGGGTTGAGACCGGGGTTGAGGTTCTCCTGGAGGACGCGGGGACGGATGGTCTCTTCGTAAAAGATGGAAGGCTTGAGAATGGGGCTGCCACCGGAGAAGGGGGCCTTGGAAGCGAGTGCGGCGATAGGGGGGACGAAAGTGGTGTGTACGGGAGTGACGCCCATGCCACCGAGGCCACCCCAAAATGGACGGTTGCTGAGTCTGGGGGACGTGGGAAGGTCCTTCTGTGTGTTTGGGGTAACGACGGGAGAAGTAGTGGCTGCTGCGGGTGTGGGCGTCAGGGGAGGGGAAGCGGGCACATGGGGAAGCGGCAACTCGGCAGGCGGGGGGAGGTCAGGCAGGGCACGACCCTCGAGGAGACACTTTTTGAGGGCAGATATTTCCTGGCGGAGTGCGATGTTCTCCGATTTGGAGGAGCCGAGTTCGGATCGGATGGCATCGATAAGACGATCGCGCTCGGCGATGTCGCCCTCGAGGGTGGAGATGTACTCTGTACAGGATGAGACGGGGCGAGTGGCACAGGAAAGGACGTACCTTTACGGCGGACGCGGAAGTTGCGGGCACTGATCTTGTTGCGGAGTTGGCGCTTCTCCTTGCTGGACATTTTCTTGTATTCCTCTGGGCTTGGACGCCAGTCCTCTGGTTCGAGGATCCTGAGGGACATGTCCTTGCTCGCCTTGCCCTCCTTGTTTTCCTTTTCGGGCAGGGGCGCCTTCTTGATGCCACCCGACATGACGGTGCCCTTGCGCGAGGGTCTGGCCATGGGGAGGGGGGCGTCGACGTCCGAGTCGTGCTCGTCGTCGTCAAAGTCGGACATGGCCTGGGAGGTGGCGGGTGTGCCTACGAGCTGTGGATCGATGGCGAACATGGGCGCGGGAGAGCGGGAAGCGGTGGAGGAAGAGGCGTCGGGTGAGGTGGTGACGCCAAAGTCGTAGGCGTGTGGTAGTTTCGAAAAGTCATCTTCGAGGAAGAGCGAGAAGAGCGGGTCTTCTACTGGGGCAGGAGAGGCGTCGAGATTGAAAAAGTCGTCGATTCTGTATGGCTCGAGCATGGCGGTAGTGTGAAGAGACGATTGAAACTGAGCGTGTGTTTGTAAACTACTTCGGACATTGCCGGATTACATCATCAAATGGAAGGACGCGTCATCGATTCGCCGAGATTCTACCCGACGTTCTACGAGAAGAGCTTGTTGACGGACGTGTTCCCTTCCTGCTGCTTCTTGAGCACTTTGGCAATCGCAAACTCGAAATCCTCCTGGGTCACGTGTTGTCGTCGCTCTCTTAGCGCATACATCCCTGCAACACCGTCAGAGACGACGAGCACTACTACGACTGACTCACCCGCTTCAGTGCAGATACCGCGCACTTCGGCTCCGGAACACTGCCCCATCTTCTCTGCCAGCGCTTTTAGATCAATCCCTCGTTGAAGCGACATCTGTACTTCGTCAGCGACATACGGCATCATGAGAAAATGGCTACCTTGCGTGAGTGGATCCGCAGAATGCTCACACGCGCCTCCGGGCCTGGTGGCGGAAACTCGATCTTGCGGTCGATCCGTCCCGGTCGCAGCAACGCCGAGTCCAAAATATCTGCACCAAGTCAGATCAGCCACCATATGCCTGTATCTGCTCACCTATCCGATTCGTGGCCATGATCACCTTGATGTTCTTCGTCGCCTCAAACCCGTCCAGCTGGTTCAGCAACTCCAACATCGTCCGCTGCACCTCCGAATCCCCGCCCCCAGATCCACTCTCCCCTCTCGAACTCCCGATCGAGTCAATCTCATCCATGAATATAATACTCGGCGCATGCTCCCGTGCCATCACAAACAGCTCTCGCACCATCCGACTGCCCTCTCCAATGTACTTTTGGACTAGCTCGGATCCAGACACTCGAATAAACTTGCAGTCCGTGTGGTGCGCCACCGCACGCGCAAGGAGCGTCTTGCCCGTCCCAGGTGGTCCATACAGAAGCACGCCCTTGGGCTGTGCAATCCCGAGTGCCTCGAACAGTTCAGGGTGCTTGACCGGCAACTCGATCACCTCTTTAATCTCCTTGATTTGCTTGTCCAGCCCGCCCACCATCTCGTACGTACTGTCGGGCACCTTTTCCACCATCATGAGCGATACAAGCGGGTCCACCTTGTTAGGTAATATCTTGTGAATCGTATAGCTATCCGATCGGAGCGCAACACGTTGTGAGGGCGTGAGCGCCGTGACGTCAATCTCAGAGTCAAAGTCGACGACTACGAGCGTGGAGTGAGTGGCCACCAAATGTCAGGAAGGATCGATACGCACTATACTTTCCCTCGGGCTGCACCTTGACCAACACCTTTTTCTTGCCCATCACTTTGACGACCTCGCCGACATAACTTGCCGGCTCGTGCAGCAGCTGCAACTCCTCCCGAAGCAGCCTCACTACAACCCAGGTCTGTCACCCACCCGCGCAGAGGAGGCATCATACGCACCTCGGGCGTTCAACGCATTCCGTTGTGCCTCCAAACGGCGTAAATTCTGCGTCTTTTGGTTGATCAAGAGTTCTGCAGCTTCGATTTTAGCTTGGTAGTAGGACTGAACCCCAACGGGCGGTTTCTGTGGTTGGGTGGCGACGGGCATGGTCGTGGGGGGTACGAGAGTAAAAGTGTAGCAATCAGAGGTTTTCAATGCGTGACGCAAGCATCCACGCGTCTGTGAATTCCCACGATCTACCAGGTCCTCTAGACGTACTCTCTCTCGTGTTCACTGTTTACCATCACAGGGCCCATGTCGAGTCTGATCTCTGCCATGATGAAGTAGCAACACAATCGTAATCATTGCCTACCAAACTGCTAAATAAAGATACACGAGGATATCCGGAAGCACAAGTTCACTGGCAGTTCTGCGCATGCGCCCTATTTTCCCTACTACCCAACGCATTGGATGTGAGCCGATAGTTCAACATCGCGTACCTATTCGATGTCTTTTCGCGATTGAAGTGCCTACTGGAACGCAATTGAAGGAACAGTTTACGAATGTACCTCTAGTCCGTGAGTCTGCCAGTGTCACGAGGAAAAGTTACTGTCAACTTTTAGTACGAATCTGATGCCCCAAACAAGCATTTGTTATCTCCACTGAGGAATCAAAGCCCTCGAGTCATATGTAGAACTTGCGGTTGCGCTGTTTTCGCGTGTACTGGGAACCCTACTGCCCAGGATGAATCTATTTTTACAATCGTTCTAAGACAGCACTTCACATCCTTTTAAGTACTGTACTTGACCACTCGAAAAAGGTGACCGGTGATTGATTGATCGATGTCCGTCTGGCCAACGGGTTGTGCAGGCCCAGGGATTTTAACAAGGCATATTCAAGAGACTTTCAGAACTCCTGATGTTTTTTTTCAAACACCAGGGCGAGTTTCCCGCTGATGGTGCTTCATTTGAATTGATCGCAACTGGTATCATACAGTGTGGAAGATGGTCGTCAGATTGATTATCTTGCTGGGTTATGGGCATGTAAGATCTCAGTGCGTTTACTATCACAATGAGGTTTAATTAATATTGTCACCGTGGTAGCCCACAGAGTGCTTCCTGTTCATCCTCCCGTACTAGCTGCGGGAATTTGTTTACCCTACAGCAATCTTTGGAGACTGGTCCACGAATCCCCATTACCCACTTCTCTCTCTTAAACCGACAAGTCATGCCAGGCACCAAGCCGCACATCGGACCTACCAAGCTCGTTATCGCGTTCGACATTGGTACCACATTTAGTAGCATTTCATACTGCATCCTTAGCCAAGGAAAAGTCCCTGAGATTACTGGAGTCACGAGGCAAGTTCTTCACTTGTTTTTATCACCCGTCTTGACGGACCTTAGGTTCCCTGCGCAAAAAGAAGATCACGGTGATGCCAAAATACCATCTCTCTTGTACTACGACCAAAGTGGTGAAGTCAGGGCAGCTGGCTCTGAAGTGCTCAACGAAAGTGTGATCGAAAGAGCTCTGACGGATGGATGGACAAAAGCTGAGCGGTTAGATGTTAACTGTGCTGAAGCGTTCGCGTAACTCATTCATTCATCAAATCCAGGTGGAAACTTCACCTCCGTCCGAAGCATTTAGCCTCTTCTATTAACACGAAGGATGACTTGCCCCCGCTCCCGCCCGGAAAGTCTGCCGTCGACGTTCTCACAGATTTTATCAAATATCTCTTCCAGTGTGTTAAAACCTATATTCAGGAGCGTCATACCTCATTTGCTTGGTCAACCATTGAGGATTCGATTGAATACATCTTCACTCATCCAAATGGTTGGGAAGGAGTACAACAACAGCTGTACCGTCGTGCGATCGAGTGTGCTGGCCTTGTCCCCAGAACATCTGAGGGACGATCCCGCGTCCACATGCTAACAGAGGGTGAAGCAAGCCTTCACTATTGCGTTGCAAACCTTCTCGGCACGGAGATGGATGGTCAAACCGCTCCTCAAGGTGTCGTAATCATCAATGCTGGCGGTGGGACCATCGACTTGAGCATGTTTTCAATGACGTCCAATCCGATCTCCTGTGAAGAGATTGCTCCAGCAGAGTGTATGCAACCCTCGCGAACGACCGATCTCTTACTTATCCCACCTCATCTTTTTAGGTCGCCTGCAGGGCTCAGTCTTTGTCACTCGCCGGGCTAGGGCACTATTACAAAGTTGGTGGCTTATTCCTTCTATTTTTCCGTCAGTAACGAGTTTAATAAATTTCAAAACAGGAAAACTTGATGGCTGGGAGAATTCCAGCGAGGAAGATATTAATGATTTCATACGTGAATTCGACCAGACAACGAAGCTGGTCATCAGGAGTGACCAAGAACCATCCTATCTCAAGGTTGCCGGTCAACGCATTAATAGTTCGAAATACAAAATCAGATTTGGAAAGCTGAAGTTGTCAGGGTGAGACTTCGTTTGATCTACGCTACCACTACCGACCGTCTGATTTTATGTCCCCCAGTGAAGAAGCTACCGGCCTGTTCAATGATTCTATCGACGCTATCATCGGTGCATTCGAGTGGCAGCAGAAATGTGCCAAGTTGCCGGTTACTGTCAGTTTTCCTTTTCCTCTTTTTTTTTCGTTATAATTCGCCATATTTTCAGACCGCATTTCTTGTTGGGGGGCTTTCAACGAATGACTGGGTTTGGTCTCGGCTCCAGTCGTATTTCACGGCCAAGAACATCAACATCTGCCGACCAGACAATCATATGTGTGTGCTTGCCTAGCATGGTTGCAGGTTTATCTGACACCTTTGTAGCAACAAGGCAGTCGCCAATGGAGCGGTGTTATCTCAAGTTGATCGTGACAACCATATCGTCGCTTCACGGGCTGCACGGGCTACATATGGCGTAGTATGTGCGCTTCCCGTCAATGAAAACGACGAGGAACACATTCGTAGGAAACACACGTGGGAAATTGATCCATCAGGCAATCGCTACGTTCCGGGGTACTTTGAGACAAAAATTCGCAAGGTAAGCCTGCTTTCTTGAGTGGCCCGTGAAATGCTCCTACAGTAATAATATCTATATTGAAAGGGTAGTACTGTTTGCGATGAGATGGAATTCCGAGAATCGTTTTCGCTTACGGAAAGCGATCCAGCAAATTTTGGCGTGCAGACTGTGCGTCTTGTCTGCTATCGAGGTAATTTATACAACCCAAAATGGGTAGATCGGGATCAATGCAAGTCCTCTCTTTTCTCCGCGTTCTTGCTGTGACGTGGTGAATTGCAGCATATTTCACTACACTTTGTACCATCCGCACGGATCTAAGCGTGGCGGCAATGGATCTAATTACGAAAAAGATCTCTGGCCGTGTTTTCTACGAACTGGATTATGATGTGATTGTATTGTATGGGTTGACAGAACTTCAAGCGCAACTAGGCTGGAAATCAAAGGTGATTCACGATGCCGTGCCATCTTATTGTCGTTGGTGACTGAATACTCTCTCCAGGAGGGTCGACAACAGTGGGTCTCGATCAGTTTGATTTATCATATCCCGTCTAACTCGTTCCTCAGAATCCCAGCGACAGTCTTATTTGAGGAAGACGATTTCCCTGATTGCAACTTGAGGCACTCCATGGAGCTCTCTCGACAGCCTCGGAAGAAGTGCGACCCCCCGATTTCTGAGATGGATATCGAACCTACTAACATGGTGATCCTTAACACTGGTCTCCCTAACATCAATCTGACACACTTCATATAACTTGGATGACTGCCCCTGAAGAAGCCCTCGCCATCGGTCCCTTCCATGATGTTTGAACCAGACGACTCCATACCCGATGTCGTGGAAAATCCTCACCCAGACGAAAGATCAAACAATGATCAGCCGCCAGAGGTAGTTCCCAGCATTAATATTCCTGACTTCGACCTGACTCGTATTCCATATAAATCCATCAACCATAGCCCCAGCCTACAATATTTGCCACAGAGTTTAAATCCAACGTGAGTACGTCAGCGATGCCTTGTCCAGTTTGGATCTCAAGCAGGCTCCCAGGCCGCCGAAACTTGCAACGTCGTGATCTTCGGCGACACTGGGGCTGGCAAAAGCTCCCTAACCAACATGCTCGCTGGTCGCAAGGTTGCAGTGACTTCCAAGAGTGCCTCAGGATCGCCGTTTCAGAGTCGTCAATATCAGATGAATATTGACGAAAAGAAGTTCGACATTTGGGATACTGCAGGACTCGATACTAAAAGCACGCGCAACCGCGTTCCACCCGAAGTAGCTGAAAAAGGCCTGGTCAAGCTACTCCGTGAATTATGGAGTGCAGATGGCGTCCACCTTCTCGTTCACTGCATTCGCGGTCCGAGTGTTCGGAAATCGTTGGCGAAGAACTATACTCTCTTTCACTCCATAATGTGTAGGAAACAGGTTCCCATTGTTGCCATTGTGACAGGACTGGAGAACGAGCCAACTGCGATGGATAACTGGTGGACTAGAGGCGGGAAGGAACTGGCCAAGTACAAGATGCGCTTTGCTGCCCATGCATGCATTACGTCCTTGGACATGGACAAACTGACAGGTTCCTTCGAAGAGCGCAGCATCTTGTCACAGCAGTTGGTCCGGAAAGTAATCATGGACAACTGTCACCGCGTTGCTCTCCGACAGCCTGACACCGAACTCTTTATCAAAGCCGTCGGACTTGACCTTCGGTTGATGATAAAGTCTGGCTGGGAGAGTGTCCAATACGTTACCAGTGTTGTTTTCCATCAGACCGATACTCTCCTCTTCCATTCAGGCGTCTCCGACAATGTCACCTTTCAGACCAACGGACGAACGTTTGTGTTCCACCATGCTGTCGATCTTTCGGAGCGCTATGTAACTCCACGCATATCCAGAGGCGGTTCCGATCTGTTAATTTTTTCCGGGACGGTGTCAAGTCCTAACTTGAATAAATTCCGGCAATTCTATGCCTCCTGCGGTGGCGGAGCCTGCCCTCTTCTCCTTGTCACAAACGGCGACTCTGTCAGTGCGTGGATGCGACAACTTGATGGCCTAGGGATCAGTGTCGCGCGTGTTGTCTCTCTTCCTCCGTCATCCGTAGATGGACAGATTAAAGCCGGTTTGCTGAGCCTGGTCGACGAGTTATGTCTCGTCAGGTGGTCATCTCCCAAGAGCCTCCGGGAAAACCTTCGCGAATTTTTTAGGCGCTAAAGCAGATAAAACGCTGGGAATGAAACACCTGTTCCATACCATCAGGTGGCTCTCAGGAGAGACAAAGGTGATACTCAAAATGTTGATGTGGCACCCTGTTGGGAGACCTTTCGCGCCCTTTCGTCTCACATCCAGCATTTTATTTCATCCTTGAAATACTTTTTTGGATCATAGGCACTCGATCGTATAAGTTAGTTTTTGTTTTGCTTTTACAGTAGGTCAGGTCATTGGCAAGCTTTCCTATCGTCATATCCCCCGTCTCTCCCATTGTTCTTAGTACCGCGACACTTTTATTGTACATCGTGGTTTGTATGCATTCGATGAGACTCTGCTGAGCAGAGATGCGGTCTATCGATGAAACCCCGATTCTAAAGTACATACATGATTACGAAGTAATGATACCGCCAGCAGGTACGCAACTTGAACAGAGTTAGCCGCCACGTGATTGACATCTTGCAGGAGTTCAAACAGTACATCGTCGCGTGAATTCTGCATGATAGATGATTGTCCGTTGTGCGTTGTTTGCACCAACAGCACTAATACTCACCTAGTAGCCACTCTTTCGCTTCTTTCATCTCTGATTGCCCCTCGAGATCTGTCGATATTTTACCAAGCAATTGTACCGCCTCCTCCCGACGTCCCAGTGAATACAAGGCCTCACACCGATGATGGTGAAGGGTGAATCGGAAAGCATCCGAGTCAAGCGTCCAGCCAAAGAGCTAGAGGTGGAATAAGATGGTCCAGTAATCGTGGAAAAGAGAGAGATGTGACTTACCAAAGAAATGCACTCGAGTTGTGGATGGTTTGGAAACTGAGCAGGTTCCCCCAGACTAATAAGCAGTTCGAGGGCCTTGTCGTACTGCTTTTTGCCTAAGTATGCCTTTGCTGTGATGACGTGCATATGTACCTTTAGGAGATGGTCAGAGGTGCCCTTTGCGACGCTTCCCCTGACATCCTCACCTGGACGGCGCGGTGCATTATTATTTTATCTTTTTCCGGACAAACAACGATCAGGTCGGTGAGACGCGCCGTACCTTCTTCATGGTGTCCAAAAGTCAATATGACGATAGCCTATCGGTCAACGCAATAATCATCGTAGATAGGTACTCAAGAACGTATTGAGGACCCACCTTGATAAGAAAGATGAAAGATAAATCGTTTACTTCGCACTCGAGAAACATCCTATTGAACTCTTTCTTTGCGGCGGTGAGGTTTCCTTGACCAGCAAGTGCCATACTGAACGCGATGTAACCCAAAACGGTCGGCTTGACGGCGAGCGACTGCAATGATGATGAATGGGGATGAACAGAAGAGACGAGCATTGATAGCACCTTTCGAGCATTTCTATTTGCCAAGTCCCATTGTCGGAGGCGCGCTCTAAGAATGGCACGGTTAGCAAGAACGTCTTCATATCGACCCGTAGGTGTCCTCTTCCGCGGGAGTTTTTCGATCGCGTTCAAAAGCCTGTCGTTTCGCCATTCTTCAAGAACTGCATGGTCAACATAGACTAGCTGCGGGAATAAACGGTACGGAAGACGTTGATCGTTAGCGTCAGCCCAAATTTCACATCATTAGATGTCGGCTTACATCGCCGATAGATGTCATCGAGCCATCCTCTCGTGCAGGAAGAGGCCCGATAGTCTCCTCAGAAGCAATCTTTTTCATTTTATCGGGCTGGGTGGACCAGTCAGCGGAGTTCTGGAGAAATCAACGATAATCATTTCGCGTTAGGAAGGGCTGGGTTTTTCACGTGGTGGCACTTACGGTGTTAAAGTAGTGAGGAGGGAGAATGTTACCGAGACTGTGAACGGTGATTCTATTGTGTCCGGCCATCACAAGGTCGAACGTTGCTGAGATGGCCAAGGACTGGACGTTGTCCGCATGCTTGATGACCGGCCCGATTTGCCTATGCGTCGTCGCATCCCAAAATGAGACCGAAGAAGCATCGGAGGCGGCGATAAACGTGCCATTGCTCGCCAGAGCGATGCACGTGGGATCTTCACTGCCATGAATAGGCCACCGAGAGAGCGTTTCGCCAGTGGCCACGTCAAGGCAGTTGATGGTGCCGTCGCGAGACAAGGAAAAGAGCTGTTGGCTATTGCTATCCCATGCGATGGATTGATTCGACCACGAGCTGACCCAGCATAGGTCATCAAGGAGGAGACGGCCGCTCTGACTCTCGTAGATGCGGATGGACGGGCAGTCCCAGGTAGCTGTTGCGATGAGGCGTCCGTCAGGTGAAATTTTGACGGCAGCAACTGGATGATCATGTTTCCAGGGTTCGAACAATCGCTGGCCAGTCAAGATGGACCAGACGCAGACAGTCCAGTCGTCGGATCCACTGGCCACCGTCGTGCTATCCGGAGAGACGTCGAGTGCGAACACTGACTTGGTGTGTCCTTTGAACTCGAGCACTTTCTCGTGGCTCTCTGCGTTCCATACCGTCACTGAGCCGCTGCTCAATCCACTCACGATCCATTTCCCATCCCGCGACACCGCGAGACTGCACACAGTACTTCCCGCATCCATGGGCGTACCCACCTCCTTGCCATCCTCTGCGCTCCAACATCGAATCTTCTCTCTCTCATCGCCCACGATGTGCTTCCCATCAGCGAGGAATGCAACTGTCCAAGTTGGACAATCGATGTCGATCGATTTCGCTTCTGTTCAGTTGAATGACTGGCGCTTCGGACGTTTTGTTCGGACACTCACCATTTCTAGATCTCCAGCTAAACATGCTCGGCTAGGTATGAGAGCGATGGAAAGGAGGATGTGTGGTCGTCTACTAGTAGCGCCATCTTATCGATATGAAGCATCAGTTCACACACCCATTATCATGTACCGTCACCTGCTCACCCAAATTGACATTCGCTGCCTTTTCGATGGCTGTCAGTGTGGTATTCTTGCTCTTGAACATTTTGTGAACGGGCGACAGCGAGCAGTTGAGGCTTACGCTCAAGTTGCGTGTTTACGTTTACCAAAGCTTATTACTTTAGCCTGCTCCTCTTCAACCAGACCCCTCTCTATGTGAGCTACAGTCTGCAGCTTTCTTCCATACATTCGGAGGTTACAAACACATCGACGCCTCGTCGAGCAAGACTGTCAGTGAGTACGAACGTGACGCATCGTCGGGAACTCGCTCAACTTCCCCCAATTTTTCGGCCTCGCTGAATCACAGTACCCTACTTTTCTTTTCTGGGTTGCTCGGTATCTTTGGACCTTCCCGGAAGCGACCCGACAT
>JBBPLP010000582.1:0-17039 GCA_038089875.1 Fistulinella prunicolor
GTCGGAGTTGTATTTGATATTTTTTGGAGCACATTACTTATATAACATGTCCTAATATGGATATATTCGATCTAATACCGCATGAACCGATGAAAATCTTCATGCACTATGAGTTATGCGCAAATGTTCGATTTTATAACCTCCCCGACTTCGATCGGGCCCAAATGTCATGCAAAATCAGAAATATGCATGGCAGGATCATGCACTGTGAGAACTTCTACTGTACCAGCTCCCAACAAAAGAGGTTCACGCTGGAAGTATCGTCAAGATCCTAAAAGAGCATATCGGTCGGCATTATGACATGCCTCGTCCAACGCACACACAGGTCTGGGGCATACGACTTGAGAAATTTGAGGCGCCTCTTGTTATTCGTATTGTCCGTTGTAGTATTGCCGGGCGATCCCAAAAACTTACCCGAGGGCGACATTGTCGAAGACACGCGTCCGCTTGGGGTGGATACGATGTCATTCGAAAAGAGATTTAAAAAATCTGTAATTGCGTGGCACGCATCGACTGTCCGCCAACTGAGACGGGAGCGTTTCCGTGGTCTTCACCCAGTGGTCTTGGAATGGCATGGGTGGTCAACTGTTACGGCAGGAAGCTGTCGCTGAGCGCTGCATTATGATGCGACGGTCGTTCTTTTTGCGATCCTCAGCGTACATGAATAACACGAGGAAAATCTCGCTGAACCGTCTGAGTTGGTGAGAAGAGTTGAGTGCATACAAGCTCTGACGCATTTGATACTCTGTAGTTATGTAAGCAATACAGTTCCGAGTCAAGCACGGGTCTAACTTGAACATGACATCCACAACTGAATGCTCATACGATTCATCGGAAAGCTTTGAGTGGCGTCCAGGTATAGCACAATATGCGCTTTCCCGGACTGTACTCATGGACCACGAACAGGGCATCAGTTGGTCCTGGAACATATCGCGTCCACTGACACGCTCGAACCGAAGTGAGCCGTCTATCATGTCCCGACAGCCCGTTCTGACTACCTGGTAGCACGGAATGGCGACTTCTCCGAGAGATGATCAAGTACAAGATAGGCCAGGTGCGTTACAACGGATTCCTGCTACCTGGATATTCAGTTTGTATGTGTGCTATAGAACATTGCATTATTCCTTGACGATGATACTCAGTCCGTGGGGCCTTCGAAGCCTGCCACCGGTATGCCAGACAGCTCAGGGAATCTGAGGTTGCCTCCATTTCCTCTTCGCAAGCCCAATGAAATGAACCCTCACGACATACCCAAAGCTCGCATGACTCGGGATGAAGCGAGCGGGATGGAGTACAGAATCTTTCAACAACTCCACGAATTTGAAGAGTGCGTTTGATAGCGTTGCTCTGATCGTCCACTGACAACAGCGATCCAGTAACCCACCATTCACTATCCAACGGGTGTGCGAACTTTGTGTTTATCCAAAGCAACACTACAAGTTTGTAGGCAAATATCTCCGTGCGGTAGAAAAATCGCTTCTCGTCACATCGACCTGGGATGCATTCCCCGTAGAATTGTCCCAGAACGGGTTCTTGATGAGTACATTCCCACCTGATACATCACGATCTACACCCGCAACACCGATGTTTTCGCCCATTCCATTCTTGCACGATGATGCAAGACGTTCTAAATCACGAAGTCCTCCACCGTCGCCACTAACGCTTGCCGCGATGGAAATGGGTGGAGGTATGGAATCTCTTGACGGACCACGAGCGATAGGACTCGTAGACGAACTCGACGATCCGAGTCCAGGACATATGAGCGATCATCCGACTGCGATCACTTCCGTGACAACCATCGGTTCACGTCCATTCTTGGAGACACTGGAGACCAGATTCGTGAGGGGGAGCGGGGATCAGCCCAAAGAAGATGAAGAGCAAAAGATGATGATAGATGAGGCAGATGATAAAGAGAACAAAGTATGACGTGTTGCTTCGGAAAGCTCTCTACATGCACGAACAGAATCCACCAATCCGTGAAAATACAAGAACTCTTTGGCAAAGGAACAGACGCAAAATGGCGGTCGTTACGGGAAGTCCCGCTTGATCTTTTCAAGTAAGACGTTCATGCGTAGCTTCATGTTTGGTTGCCCCGTTACACATGTGGTAGCTTTCCTGCTACGGTCATTGGGAGAGTGTACGAGAGTCCTTTTGGGACGCAAAGGATCAGTTTTTGGAGTGCAGATAGGCTCGGAGGCATAGGCAAGTCTCCTAAGGTCGCGCAAGGATTGTTTGTCGTGAGATGGAGTAGGGATGGGTGAGCTCTCCGGACGATCCGGAGATGTGTCCGACCCAGAATCGGCATTGATTTGGTCGTCGGGATGGCTGGAGGCGTCCTCGACTGGAGCACTGGTTTGATTTGTTAGACCATCCCTTCTCTTCTGCGCCTTCCACTTGCTTCGTATCTTGTGATCTTCGATCCAGGACTTCTTGAGTCGCTTTGCTGGGCTGAAGTCAGCGTCTTCGCCGTCAAGCTCACGTAGACAATGCTCACCGCGACTCTTGTGGAGATAGGGAAACGTCGGTGGATTCTTTTTCTTTCCTTCAGTGACCGCCATCTGTGTGGAGGGTTGGTGACATGGCTTACTAATCGCTACCATGGCATTAAATTCGTTGGCGGGCGAGGGTATCGCTTTCTCTCAACTCTCATCGTCCCTCTGACACCACGCCGAACACCACATCCTCTTCAGATCAATTTACTTTCCATCGTCGCATGAACGTGCAGAATCTGAACGCTTTCGGTCAGTTTGTGAACCATTTATCACTTTGAGCCTATTTTCTGACCTCGGCGGCTCTCCTAGATCCTTTCGCTGATGAGGGCGATCCTCTTGGGGGCAATCAGGACGTCGGCTCTACACAGAATTACCTCCACATCCGCATTCAGCAGAGGAACGGAAGAAAGACTTTGACAACGCTGCAAGGCCTCCCCAAGGGTGAGCTGGCAGTTGGATTTGTGGCGATACAACTTCCCATCTTCCCACAGAGTACGATCCCAAGAAACTCCTCAAGGCTTTCAAGAAGGTCTGTTGTCTGCTTTGACCTTTGGAACGTTGGCTTATCAAGTCACTGCAGGAATTCGCTTGCAACGGCAATCTTGTTGACGATGAGGAGATGGGTCAAGTTATTCAGCTGCAGGGTGATCAGAGGGTCAAGATTGCAAACTTCCTTGTCGAAGAGGGAATCTCTAGAACCACGATCAAGCTCCATGGGTTCTAAGTTTCGTGACATCAGTGAATCCGGCTGGACAGCACGTTCTTGCTCTCCCTCATCGTCAACACGGTCCTTGCTTTTCATTGTTTCTGTACTTTTGTCTCGTCTGAGTTATGAGTATGTCTTCAGCTCACATTGGCAATGTATTAACACCAACATGCTAGTTGTTGATACAAATGTTCTAGATAGATATTGTGTTTCAAATCACTCAACGTTTCCGACTTAAAATGACACATTGCATCGCTACTTAAGCTAAGTACTAGATTTGCGCAAGCAGACAAGAAACTATTGTGCGTCCAAGATGAAAACTGGATACGAAGATGAAGGGCAGGACTTATCTTCTTGGACCGAGGTTCTACGGCAAAAGACTACTTAATCTTGTCCAGTGGCCTGCACCACGGCGTAAGCTTGCTAAAGATGGAGTGACAGCAAGTAAACGTACCGGTTGAAACCACCACGTCTGTCATGAAATAGGTCAGATACAAGAAGCTGACACTGTTGAAATGCGGACCGCACCGATTCATGTATTGACGCCAGGTTCGCATTTTCTTGACGTTGACCCCACCGTCTTGATTTCCTTCGACATGCTTGCCCTAGGTACGCAACCATTGGTAACTGAGGGAGACAAGGGCAGATAATCATACTTTCGTGGAACCGAAGCCCCCGAGGCCCATCATGGCCTTCATGGATTCGTCTTCGGCAGTGGTGATATCCATCTCTTCGCCTTCCTCTACCAGGGTATCTGGATCTTGAACGGGCCTAGAGGGAGTTGACACAGGAACATCGTCTGACATCCCAAATTGAACGACGATCAGTAGGAAGAAAAACGTTGCTCACGTTTCGGAGACTGCGTCCGAACCGCAAACTGGTCATCAGAACGTGCCTCTTGCTGGCGTTGAGGTTCACCCTGTCGCGAAGATTCCTTGCCACGGATGTCCTTATCCCTAGGGGTAATTCGTTCTGGAGTGTAATGGTCACGCCTCTCATCCTTTCTCTCGGGTTTTCTTTCACTCTTTCTATCCTCCTTTCTATCGGGTCTGCGGTCGTCACGATCCCGGTCGTAGTCACGTCTGTCGTCTCTTCGTGAACCTTTATAGTCTCTGTCCCTGTCATGGTCGCGCTTGTCTGTTCAGTATTGAGATTGGTTCGATCCAGGAATATCAATCCAGAGTCAACACACCTCTCCGGGGACTCCGTGAACGACTGTCCCTTCTGCGTCCGGAATCACGATGTCCGCCTGCCCTCGTGTTCCTTGAGTAACGATCTTTGTCTCTGTCCCTGTCTCTGTCGCAGTCCCTGTCCCTGTCTTCTCGTTCCCAGCTCCGTTCTCGTCTTCGGTGGTCAGTCTTCGAGGACATCGTGGTAGGAGGCAATGATGCAAAACGGTCACATGACTACATGTGTGCAACTAAATAATTAGCCAAATAACCTTTATCCATTCACTCTACAACCGTTGAGGATGTTCACTGCGAGGGCAGCATGTAGAGCAGCTAGACCGGCTGGAGAGAAAACGCTCAGTGGTAAGTCGCTTTGCCTGTGATGTAGAGCAACGAAGAATGCATATAACAGCCGAGTCCAAGACCAGACGACACATTCAGTTGGAGAATCTTTCCCGAACAACACTCCCCGCTGATATTGAGAGGGCTCTAAGACGCGAACGACTTGTCGGGGTCGAAAACGGTGAGATTTTCGCCCTATTTATGCACATTCTTACGCCAGTCTAGTTCAATTACAGCTCTTTCGTTTCCTATCAACGCGCAAGGCCTACATTACGCTCTCTCATCCCGACTTTCTGCAAATGAACATTGCTAAACTTAGAAATGTGACTATAGGAGGGCATGCTATCACAGCTATTTCATGCCTCGAGCCTCCGACAATCGAAAACCTGAGAGGTGTCAAAGGACGCAAGGCAGCTCTTGAGCGAGGTTCCTTGCCCAGCCTCACCGCCTCGGGCACTATGAGCAATGGCAGGCAAGTTTGCGCATGGGGCTTTCCACCGAGAGCCTCAGTGGAATGCGTGAAGGACTTTCTTGAGTGCAACAAAATTGACACATTGGGGGACAAACCAGAAATTTACAAAGTTAGCCTGTAAGTGATTTTACTCGTGGTCTTTAGGATGTTATTTAGCGTCCAGAAGACAAGCAAACGAATTTTCTCTCTATTCAAGATACTTGATTCGGACCCCATCCATATCAGATTCATATCATATAGTTCGGGGCATTCACCAGACACTCTTCCGGTCCGATGCATATGGCACAAAATTCCAGGTGCGAGCTTGCGTAGTTCGATGACCGCATACAACCGGGACCGCCCTTTCAGTATCAACATTATGCATAGTCAATATGGCTTCTAATAAGTCCATACTGGACGCTACATTGCATAAAGTAGAGCATCGAAAATAGAATACCGTTTTACATTCTCTCAGCCTCAGGGTCTTCGATTCGTGAACGCTGAGCCTGAAATGACCAGTCAGCGCAGGAAGAAACGAAAGTATACCACGAACTAATCTCGCGCTGTCCCCATCGTCTTCTAGAGAACGAGCACGTTTAAGAGTTGGCCTGGATTCAGTCTCTTTCCACTCTCCGCCACCACCAGCGACGGCGCCTGGGCCATCTTGTGCGTCGGCGTAGCGATCTTCAACTTCTCTTCTTCTCTCTAGCTGCGCTTGTGCGCCCCATCCTCCCCGGCCTGGGTCGTAATCTTGCCTGTGTTCGTCTCGAACCTGACCGCCACTCTTTCCTCGGCCGAATTGACGTCCTTCCTTGTAACCCAGGTCGAGGTCGCAACGGATGATGCGTTCATCGAGCTTTGTGCCACTGACATACTTCATACTCGCGAGAGCTTCTGCATGCGTGTAATATTCCACAAAGCAGAATCCGCAAGGCGTCCTTAACGGATGGCAGAGCATGAACAGACGAGACATGAATTGGTAGAGTAAAATCGCACCGGGTATTGCGGTCGAGTCCCATGATGATACGCTTGATACCGCCACCATCCTCCGAACACGCACACTTACTGAATAACTCATATATCTGTTCTTCTGTTGTGTAAAAACTCAAATTACCGATCTGGAACGCGCATGTTAGTATATCGAAGGACCATTGGAGAGTAAGGAGCGCACGTATAACGTCGTCGACTTGGAGAGAAGTTCCTGTTGCTTGAACCTCTCCAGTCTGGTCTGTGAGTCCTTGTAGTTAGAGGGCTGGTCGAGGGGTAAGACGACGTGCGCCATGGCCGTTCGCGCTGCCGACAGCTCACCCAACAAGGTCAGTCTACATCGCAATCCAGAATGGAAGGTGTTTCCCATCACCTGGATGACGCGTCATGCACGCGTATCGCTCTCAGCAAAGATCACCATGGAGGACATTGGAAAAGAAATCCAGAAGGAAGTGAGTCGTCTCAATCACCTTCTAGCTTGTTCAGAATGCGAAACGTTACTCAGGAACCGACTTTTGAGTCGGTCGTGACCGAGAAGTCCGCCCTTTACAAGGAGCTTCAGGAAGAGGATCTCTACACCAAGTACAAGAAACTTTCTCGTCACCTTGAACTCCTCGACATACAGGAAAGCTATATCAAGGACGAACAGGCTAACTTAAAGCGCGAGCTCATTCGTGCACAAGAGGAAGTCAAGCGCATCAAGTCTGTACCTCTTGTCATCGGTCAATTCCTAGAGGCAATCGATCAACAAACCGGCATCGTTGGCTCGACAACTGGCTCAAATTACGTCGTGAGGATCTTGTCAACATTGGACAGGGAGCTGTTGAAGCCTTCGTCTTCTGTCGCTCTTCACCGTCACTCCAATGCCCTGGTCGATATCTTGCCTCCAGAAGCAGATTCGTCTATTGCTATGCTCACAAAAGAGGAGAAACCAGATGTAGCGTATTCAGACGTTGGTGGAATGGACTCTCAGAAACAGGAAATTAGGGAAGCAGTTGAATTGCCTCTAACTCACTTCGACCTCTACAAGAAGATTGGCATTGACCCCCCTCGTGGTGTATTGTTGTATGGCCCACCAGGTGAACGCCACACATGTGTCAGTTGTTTCTTGGTGCTTATTCTCATTACAGGTACTGGGAAGACCATGCTTGTAAAAGCTGTTGCCCATCACACTACTGCATCATTCATCCGCGTAGTCGGCAGTGAATTCGTACAAAAGTATCTCGGTGAGGGCCCTCGTATGGTCCGCGACGTCTTCCGCCTCGCACGCGAAAATGCACCCGCCATCATCTTCATTGATGAGATCGATGCCATTGCCACTAAACGATTTGATGCGCAAACCGGTGCTGATCGAGAGGTCCAACGTATTCTGCTCGAGCTACTGAACCAGATGGACGGTTTCGACCAAGGCAGTAATGTCAAGGTAAGTGATTTACTTGAGCATTCTCGATTCTCTAATTAATTATGCACTGAAGGTGATCATGGCTACAAACCGCGCGGATACCCTTGATCCCGCCCTTCTCCGTCCTGGGCGGCTCGACCGAAAGATCGAGTTCCCATTCCCATCACGACGTGAGAAACGACTGATTTTCCAAACTGTTACCAGCAAGATGAACCTTGGACCGGATGTCGATTTGGAAGATTGTCAGTTGTCACTCAACTTGAGAATCCTTCTGAGCTAATAGATGGTGTTCTAGATGTGTCAAGGCCTGATCGATTATCATCGGCAGAGATAGCTTCTATTTCTCAAGCTGCTGGTCTGCAAGGCATGCACGTCCTTCTTGCCTGGGAATGACTGTCTAATCTTTTACGCAGCTGTGCGGAAGAACCGTTATGTTATTCTCCCAGTGGACTTCGAAGAGGCGTGGAAAGTGTGTTATTTGTCCCTTGTTTGGTCAGTACACACGACGTCTGAACTCACTTTTTCTTCTCTTTTCTTTCAACCAGCAAACGGTCAAACGGGCAGACGACACTCACGAATTCTGTGCGTACTCTCAACTCGTCTTGTGTTTCGGTTCACTTACAATTTTACCATCTTTGTAGATCGGTGATCCGCTGTTGTGTACGTTCCTTCCGCAATCATCACATCCGCGTACTAACATGTTCAAAAGGTTGGCATTGTGTATTACCCTCTGCAATCTTATCATTCCTTCTATTGATTGTGTGACTACAAGACAACGCTCTTCTCACTTTGGCGTCTCACCGCATCATCACACGGGGTGGCGTCCATTCTTTTGAGCAATATCAAGGGTAGTCAATACTCTGATTACCCCTGTTATTATTTTTGCCCCGCTTGCTTGCCGTTGTCGGACAGCCATTGAGCTTCAAAGCAGTGAGGTTCACATGCAGGATACATGCTCCCTGATCACGACTTCCTAACTCGTCCACAAGCCGCCTTGCTCAGTAGGTAAGTGCAACTTGCATCTACTTCGTAGCCTTCAGCTGAGACCTAACATACAGATCACAATACTACCATGGTGTATCCTAATACATTATATTTAATTTTCCGTTGTGCCTGTTTAATTTCCGTCGCTCTTCAACACTCTGGGCGCTGTTGTAGAACCCACACAGCCGCCCTCATTTTACGAGAGCAAGAGAGCTATGGCGATCGTGTATCGTTATCGCTACCCACGACATATGTCGGACCTTGCGATGTGTGCCACGCAGATTCGAAAGCAAGATGGGATACATGTTCTAGTCTTTTTAAAATTATTTTTGCATCATAGCAACATGTCATGGAAAGATGAAATATAGTAACTATTTCTTTACTGGTTGGCCAAGTTGGCTGGCGCGCTCCGTCGCGATCTGAATTGCTCGAGCAATCGTAGACCGGACTTTGCCATCTTCCATTGCTAAGAGCCCCGCAATGGTGCATCCGCCCGGAGCTACGAGGAACGGAACGTTAGCGGGAGTGCCGATCCGGCTGAATGTAACGACTTGCTTGTCACGGAATCCTTGATTTGAGCGGGATGCGCGCCAGCTTGGAGAGACATGCGTGCCGCCCCTTGTAAAGCTATCGATCATGTGGAAGCTTCTCTCGTCCGATATTCTGACGACTCACTTTGAGCAGCTAACTCTAACGCTTCGGCTCTCGGTAGGCCCATCATGACACCGCCGTCTGTCATAGCTTCGAGGAAAATGCATGCAAAGGCAGGACCCGACCCGGAGAGAGCTGTACAGGCATCAAAATGCTTTTCTTCGAGGAACCGACAGCGGCCGATGGATGAGAATATTTTGAGGATGATAGAACGATCGAGCTCCGTTTCCTCACTACTCGAGAGGGTAGGGAGAGGGCTGACGACTGTCATGCCTTCTCGAATCTACGGCTTTCGTTAGGTCAAGAGATGGTAAATTTGAATGTATGCGCACCCGGCAGGGTGTATTGGGCATAGCCCTGACGACTTTTGTGGTTGGAGGCACCCAAGCAGTCAACTGGGAAATGGTAACGCCCGCGAGGATACTGATGAGCAGCTTTCCTTGGAGAGCTTCGCTCATTCCATTCTGACCAAGGATGGTTTGTGCTTGGTGGGGTTTACAGCTATCCAGACATGCATCAAGTCGAAATCGTGACGAAGGACATGAACAGCGCACCATAGGATGACGACGTCAGACTTCTGAACAGCCGCGAGGTTTTCGCCGACGAGGATTTGGACAGAGGAGCCCAGCCCCCCAAGGAGGCCAAACGTATGCTGGAGCTTTTTTGCACTCTCCTGCCTGGCGACAGTGGCGATGAAAAATGAAGGCAGAGAGGGGTCGGGGGAGTCTGCAGTTGGGGTGGATGTGCCAGGCGTATGTGACTCCCACTTCGGAAAGACATGGTGACCGTCCCTGGACTGGAGACTGGAGATGACGCCAGATATGATAGCGATCCCCATCGTCCCGCATCCTGGAAGATGTGGTCAATGTCAGCGGATTTCCAGTTGAGAAAGACATACCTATCACACAAAGCGTGTACCCCATGATGATGATCTGCTGTGAATGGAATGATGCAACGGGTCAAGAATTTATCTCAGTGATCGAGTCATACTCATATTGCCGGGGTGGGTCTTCAAGCACTTTTACACGTCTCCCCAAGCCATGACAACCAAATCCCACTGGCAGACGGACAGAAATGCTCGTCTTTGTCACAGTCGGTTCTACCAAGTTTGATGCACTTGCACAAGCTACGCTCTCCGAACCAGTGCTTACGGCGCTGCATGCAAAAGGATTCCTGCAAGTAGTGCTACAACGAGGTAACTCCGACCTGGACCTGAACTGCGACCCGTCTGCTCGAGATTCGTTGACGATGAGGAAGGCGGGAATGAACATAGAGACCTGGAAGTTCAAACAGTCCATCCAAGACGAGATCGCACGCGCAGACCTGGTCATCAGCCACGCAGGTAAGACTACTTTTGCTCAGGACCTATGCTACAGCTCTAACGTCGATCAAGGATCAGGCACTATTCTCGACGCGCTGAGGTCTGGAAAACCATTGATCGTGGTTCCGAACCCGACCTTGATGGACAACCACCAAGAGGAACTTGCCTTGCAACTGGATCGTCTAGGTCACCTCAGAGCCACGTCCGTGGAGTGAGTCCCCCGGTTGTGTTACACTATGCTATCTTCATCTCTTCGTCCAGCGATCTTCCAGCGACCATTATATCCTTTGATGCCAATGCATTGGAGCCATTTCCTGCATTTGATGGGAGCAAATTTCGTAGATTGGTGGATGAGATGATGGGGTTCCCCAGTGACATGTGACTGAATCCTTGGTACACGCTTCATGTCATTCGTTCAAGAGTCTAGTTGTGATCAGCACTTTCTGCACATAATCTTGGGTTATTAGTGGAGATTCTCAATGAAGAGCGTCACGCCAGCCGCTGTCTCCAGTGATCCCCAAACGTATGAAGACCAGCACGTCCATGCTGTCTACGATCGGATAGCCACTCATTTTTCATCCACCCGGTACAAGGTATCAGTCCACTAGTTCGCAGGGGGGATGTCAATCGAATCTGTCCACCTAGCCATGGCCCGTCATTTCCGAATTTATTTCCGATCTGCCTTCAGGATGGATCGGCCTTGACTCTGGGACAGGCAATGGAAAATATCTCCCTCTGCCCGCTGATCGGCCTGGAAGTGTCTTGACCATTGGCCTTGATCGCAGCAGGAACCTTCTACTGATCGCCAGGAACGCAGGTAGTGAATCTACTGCACCAGTCATTCGAGAGGTTGTCTTGGGAAATGTGTTGGACAATGGATGGAGAGCTGGAGCTTTTGTGAGTAATAGGGCGGCCTACCGCTGACGACTAGCGCACTGAGGTGACATTGATAGGACTACGCTATCTCGATAGCTACGATACATCACCTAGCCTCGCATGAGCGACGCAGATCAGCTGTGCAGGTGCGCAGATTACTACACGTCCTGCCACATGTACCGATCACAGGCTTTGCAGCGACTCCTTCAGTGCGTTTCACCTGCCCACGGGCGCGTCTTGATCTACGTCTGGGCCATAGAGCAAGATGAACTGTCAAAGCGAATCATACCGGCAGATGGCAGCGCCGAGGATTCACTTTCATCTTTGGGAAAGGATGTCTTCGTGCCTTGGGTGATGTCCCAACAAAGCGCTGCATCTAATCAAGCCACACAACAGCCCGTGGGGGGTGCAGAAGCTGGAACTAGTGTCGGGGCTCCTGTGTATCACCGATATTATCACATGTTCGCGAAGGGAGAGCTCAGGAGGCTAACCTGCGAGGCCGCGCAGGAAATAGGTCTGGTTGTTGGGCCACCAGAAGAAGAGCGACAGGGCATTGAAATAGTTCAAGATGGCTGGGAACGATCGAATTACTATGTAGAATTTAGGTGTTGGAGAAGATGATGTTGGTTACTCGGCCAGGAAATCACTCGATGATCCAGGCGAAACCAAACTTGCAAATTTTAACCAGAAGAATCTGTATGGATTGCGTGTGATAGTGATATGATATACAGAATATGGACAACAGGATCACTCGCTTGCAGCCATAACTGCAATACCCGGTCAGACATGCTAACGGCAACACGCAGAACGGGACTCACTAGCATTAATCAAATCGCCTCCGCTCTCCTTTAATACCCGTACAGCCTTCGCTCGCGAACAATTGACTTGAGCCATTACGAGCTCAATGTCTTTGGGATCGACGCCAGTCTCATCCACTGGGCCATCTTCCTCTGGTGCCTCCAGGTCTGGGATGTCGTCCTCCTCGTCACCCTCCGCAGGGATGCCAGAGGACTCCAAGTTGGCGAGGCCGGGGCCTGCGCCACCACCAGATGCAAGTTGCTGTGCGGCAGACAGCTGAGCTTGCGCATTCATATCCTCTATCTGTGCCGCGTTAGTTAGTTCAGGCGATTTTTATTTAGGGCAAAGGGTAGAGTACCTTGGCTTCACCGAAGACGATATAGCAATCGCTATTGGGTGACTTGTATACATCAGGAGAGGAGAGAACGAAGAGGACGTTCTTTGGTCTGCGGAGAGTAACACGCGTGATACTGGGGACTTTCTTCAGGCCGAGGCCGAGGAGAGCCTTGCGGGCTTTTCGCTCTGAACGAGACTGGATTTTGTCCAAGGCAGCCTGGGAAGTCGGGTCTTCCTCATGCTCGTGGCCAGAGTGGTCGGAATGAACTTCCTCTATGGTAGTAGACATCTGGGAGACGCGTCAGTGACGTGTCCAACACCCAAGACGCAAATCGTGAATCCATCACAAGAACCCGCAAAAACGATAAGAGGTTTCTGGTATGTGAAGAGTGGTGAAGGTAGATAATGATTTACCTTTTTTTTGTTGGAACTCGACGGAGACGAGGGTCTTTTCTCGCTGTTCGCGACGGCGAGCACCAAGTTCGGATAGGACGATCGGGATTTGCCGATAAGGCGCTTATATATTGGCCATTAGCTTTGGGACTGACTCGCAGTGCAAGTTTCTACGCACATCTTACCGATTACTCACTGGTCTGCTCAACAGGATCCAAGGTCACAATTAGCTTGAGTGCGCTTTGTATGGAACAGGACCCTCGGTCACTGACAGGTCGTTACACGCTGTTTCCGTTCGGTTAACCCTCCTACGAACTTGGTCTCTCCGTGCACGACACTGCTTCCTGGTCTTTGCATTGTTGGCATCACTTTGTAGCGTTCGTGTCTACGTGTATGTCTCACTGTGTTCTCTGACCAATGTTGTTGACGGGATTTTGGGCAAGATTACACCTCGCTGAGTATGTGATGCCCCCCAGGTGCTTCTGCTCGCATACCGATTTAGTGCGTTGCGTGACTCAGGCCCAGAGCCCAGGGACACTGAGCTGGCTGTTATTGAGCATATTGTTGACGAGTGCGAAGTTTTCTTCCTAACAAATCTACATTCAAAAGTACTGTCACTCTCAAGTACGAAGTTGGAAGTATCTCGAGTTGGGGTCTTCCGAGACACTCGGCCACGCTGACAGCATTAAGTTAGAGAAAGTGATTTATGTCTGGTAAATTACCAGCGCGCCATAGCTTACGAATGTCAGACATCATGCACTCATGCATCACGGCCGGACGGTGCGATTGAGCAGCATGATCCTCAGATCAAGGTCGATAGGTGTCAAGCACTAGTGTACTTGAAGAGTGACAACATTTACGCCTCTATTCAAGAGGAAAGTCGGCCGTCTTTAAGCGCAGACCCCGAAGTCGTCGATACAGTCGTCTCGAAATCGGCGCTGTCCGTTGTATCCACATTCTAAATAGAGCCGTCAACGGGAGTGTGTTTACCAATTGCTTTACTCGTGTGATCCGGGTCTTCCAGCGGTCGGATGTCGTGCCTGCCAACTTGATTTGGCCTGTCATCCATCCACATGTCCATCGCAGTGCTCTCGAATCAGTTGCGACTTGCGCTCGAAGACCCGGCGGACAAATTCTCCCGTGAACAAGTTCTCAACGCCGTCGACGAGTTTGTTGTTGGTTGTGCCTCTTCTGAAGAATCCCACCTCCAGCTTTTCCAAGCGGAAGAAGAGCTCCAGAGTGTTTACAACGATGTCGTAGACCATACGTCGCTCGGACACACGGAGGTCTTCCTCGATGTGCTCCATCACCTCAGTCCACTTCTTTCATCGACTTCCATCATTTCGACTTGGTTTGATCTCGTGCTACGTCCCGCTCTCAGAGAACCAAGGCTACCGACTATCTCTGTGACGCATGCCAAAGATCTCATCATCTTCGCCGCTACGAATGAGGATCCAAGGCACCCAGAGAAAGTGCACGAATTCCGCAGACGGTTGATGGATCACCTCTTCGACGCCTATAACGAAGGTTCCGGCTATGATATTCTGGAATGGGCAAAACTTGATCAGAAGCAGCGTGAAAAGAGGCATTTGTGGAAGAGTAATCTCGAGGATGCACTCGTAAAGTTCGGTTTGAAATGTCCAGTGGTACGTGTTTGTGATGGAACTAGCACTCCACTTGCTGAACGCTATCCAGGCTTTCATGTCACAAGCAGAAGCTTCCTTTGCAGCCCCTGCGTCTCGTCTTCAGCTATTGATCCTACTCGATTGCTTCACTTCAGATCCCGAGTTCCAGTCGCATGCAGCAGATTTTGCGAGACACCCACTCATGGACAGTCTCTTAAACTCGCTTCTGCTAGACAACTCTTCAACCACGTGTACGATTGGCCTCACCATAGTCATCAAGCTACTTCCGATACTCGCAGTCAAAGCATATGAGGAACTCAAGATCTTGCTTCCCCGGTTGTTCGTGGTCTTAGCGAGGATCATATGCTGGGAGGAGCTTTCTAGCCCGTCTCCTGTTTTGGTTGACGGTGATGGCCGTCATCCTGGAGCCGGGAAACAAGCCGAAGAGTATGGAGGACTCACCGCACTCGAGCTACGTCCCGAGCTGGGTTGGGAACGGCTAAAGCTCCCTCTCACCACGTCGTCCGCCCCTCCGTTGGATGCGTACTTCTCTTCTCTTTACTATCTCTTTCCGTGCAACCTTCTTCGCTTTCTTCGTACCTCCCCTGCATACCTCCGGGACAGGGATTATGAAAGTCCGTATGTTATGAGCTGGGAAGATGTGCTCGATGAAGATAAGATACGGAGTAAATCAGAGGTGTGTACACCCTGCTAATCCTTCGTCTTTTCATGCATCCTTCGCGTGTAGTTGGCACTTATCCTTGCATTTTAGCCTCTTCTTCGTAGTCGTGTGGTCAATCCATGCCTCATATGGCGCGACTGGCTCAAGGAACTTACCGAACCCGACGTCTGGGCCAATTACAGCATTCCACAGATAGCTAGCGAATGTGTTATGCTTGACTTGCACAATATTGCTCCCGGCTTTCGGTCCTCTTCTATTGAAAGAGCCGACATGACTCCTGACTTGCAGACAGTAATCCCCTCCAACATCATGACCCCGGAAGACATTTCGGGCATGCCAACACCCCATCCAGGTCACATTAGTCTTCCACCTGTAAAACCCCATGTATCGCTTCAGGACATGATCACCACATCGGTTGCGTTGAAGTCGAATCTTGACATCGACATTGAAAATCTGAGCATGCCATGGTCAGCACTATTGTTCCAGCCTGGTAATAGCTCGCCGGCGAAAGCGAGTACTGAACTACCACCTGAGCCGGTGGAGGGAGATGAAGGTGCTCAGCTGCCACCACATGTGGCAGAAGCGATCTCGGGCTTGCAACGTGACGTACTTTTGCTAAGATGCGAACTCAACTTCCAGCTGTGGCTCTCGAGAGAAAACGTGCGTCACATCGGGAGGCTTCACCGGGACCATGTCCTCTCGAAGAACACAGAAGCCGACCGTCAAGCGCTTGTAAGCATTCATCGCTCGCCTGTATCACGCATAAAAGTGTTGATTTTTTTGGCAGCACAACAAACTGCGGCAATATAAGGCCCAAGTTCAAAGTCTTGAACAGCAGCTGAGAGAACACAAAGAACAGTCTTCTTCAGCAAAGAACAAATATGCGGATTGGAACACAGAACTACAGAAGAAACTCAGAGAGTTTAGAGAGGAGAAGAAGGCTTGGGTTTCGGATGCTGCAGCATTGCGTACTGCGGAGAAGGAAGCAAGGGTAAGGAATAATTTTGGCTTAGACAGGGGTTATTTACCAAAAGCCGAAAAGGCACTGTTCGCGGCTCAAGGCAAATTACTGGCGGACGCAGCAAAGGCAGTATTTGAACTGCAGACGCAACAAAAGGAGAATCAACACAAGATCGACCGGCTTCATGATTACGAGCGACAAATCGAGCAGCATGTTCGCATGCAGAAACTTTGGTAGGGTTACCGGATATGATGACGGTAAGAGAGTTATTAACATGTTGCAGGGATGCAGACTTCCAGAAATTCAATGCCAGAGGCGAAGAAATTGAGTATATCAAGGGCAAATATAAACAGATGGAAATGCTCCTGGAGAGTCACGCCAAGGCACATGACAAATTGGAGGACGAAACACGGTAGGAAACATTGTTGCGCGGCCCTAGTAGTCGCTCACGACGGTATACAGAGCGTATCGTCGTCAAAATCAAGCCCTGGAGGCAAAGCTTGCGTTGATGCAGAAAAAGTGTGAGGCCTCGCGTCGTATACCAGAAACCGATATTACTGCAATCGTCACGGAGAAATCGGAGCTTGCAGCCACAAACGCAAGGCTGCGGGAAGAGAACGCAGACTTGAAGGACGAGATGGATGAGATGCGGGCAGCACTGGAAGGTCTGAAGGCACAACTGAGTGGACAGCGCGGCCTTATCTACGAGTCGCGACAACGGACCGGTACTAGTACAGCACAGTAGTAGCACCCTGAGTTGTCTTGAATAGGCAAATGCGACGGAAAGTTCTAGAAGGGACTGACCTTGATCCAAGGCCACTCGTCGAATCTTCTCGAACGAACGGAAAAAATTCGAACTACTT